>CAUYLG010062570.1:0-63839 GCA_963573385.1 Cacajao melanocephalus | reverse complement strand
GTTAAACACAATTATTGGCATAATAGAGGTTTTTAATACCCATTTTTAGACTGCATTCTAGCCTGGGCAGTAGAACAAGAATCCTGTTCTCTCTCCCTCTTTTTCTTCCTCTTTCTTTCTCTCATACATTCTTTTTCTTTTTTTCTTTCACTCTCACTTTCTTTCCTCTTTTCCACTTTCTTTCAAAAAAAAAAAAAAAAAAAAGAAGGAACTCCTGTCACGTGCTACAACATGGATGGACTTTAAGGACATTATGCTAAGTGAAATAAGCCAGTCACAAAAGGACAAATGCTGCATAATTCCACTTATATGGATATCTAAGATAGACTGATAGAAACAAAAAGTAGAATGGCATTTGCCAGGGGCTGTCAGGAGAAATGAGCAGTGGTTCAGTGGTTATAGAATTTCAGTCACGCAAGATGAAAGTTCTAGAAATCTGCAGTACAACATTGTGCTTATAGTTAACAATACTGTACTGTACACCCAAACATTTCTTAAGTGGGTAGATTTCATGTAGTGTTTTAAATCGCAATACAAAATGCACATGCAATGCCACATTTAGATTTTCTCATAGAAATCTATGAGATTCACAATTGACAGTTCACAATTGACCTCTCTCCCCTGTGTAGTGTCCTATTTAAGAAATGAATGCAGTCCTTGGATTCAGGCAGTCCTTGGATTCAGGCAGCCCTGTTTTCAATCTCAAATCTTAGGGATTATATTAATACAGTGTTGCACAAATTACCCTTCCTGATACTCAGTTTTATCTTTTGTAAAATCGCATAATGGTGCTTGCCATGTAGTTCGTTCTAAATAACAGCTAGCTTGTTTCTTTAGGCCATTACCATATCACATGTCAGATGTTTGGGAGGCAACGTCTTATTGCATGGGATGCATGACTCTTCATCTTTACCTTCACCCTCTCTAGAAATTGCGTGTGTATGTGCGTGTACATTTATTCTTATGAAATTTTGTGTATATATACATTATATATAATAGATATACATATATAATTACTTCTCTTGAAACTCTGGTCTATATATGGATACAATGATTATCATTAGATCATTTATAAAACTTTCTCTTTTCTCTGTGTATTATCAGCTTTGCTTTATTCCAAAAGCCTTCTAAACTTTAGCCTTTAAGAAATCACCTTTTTGTTGTTATCTACAAAGTTTAAGGATTGAGTCAAAGACATACAAAACATTTCCTTTGTTTAAAGGATTTAAAATATACCAGGGGAGAAGAATGTACTAATATTATTTACTAATATATTATTAATAATATTTAATATTGGTATATTAATAGTGAAACTTCAAATCACCATTCAAGTTTATTGATGCTAACAATCCAGAGAGAACTGACAGTGGGTGGGTTGGGGACAAAGCAGTCATTAAGGACTGGATCATAAGATTCACCAAGGAGATAGGATTTGAAGACAGCTGGCAGTTCAGTGCTCTTCATCACATGGGGCATGTAATGCAGTGTGGGCTCATGGTTGTAGATGGGACATGCTATGATTTTAGGTCATGTGTGAAAATGGCTCTATAGAGTATTGAATCCCACGGTCACAGGCAATGTGGAGTGGTGTTGAGAGAACAAACGGTAGTGAAAATGCCTGGGTTTGAACCTGGCTCTGCCACTTTTTAGCTGCGTGACCTTAAATTACTTAACCTCTGTGTACCTTTTCTCATCTGTAAAATGGGGATAATAATATACTACTACCTTATAGGGTCATTATGAGGATTAGATAAGTTAATATTTGTAAATTGCTTAGACCAATCTAGGCACCTAGGCATCTGGAGAGTGCTATACATGTGTTTGTTGAATAAATAACCAATCATATTGGAAGGAAGCTATTTCCTTTTCAATTCTCTTTCAATCCTTATGATGAAGTCAAAAAGAAAGTCTCTGGTGCTAGAATGACTTTAATACCTCTCTAGCCTTTGCCAATCTCCCCCTGCAAGGAAAAGAAAATATCCTAAGCTCCTAGCTCTGACAGAAGATGATATTGCAACAGTACTTAATAAGCCAATTTTATTGTCATGATATTACTTTTTATAGTTATCTTCTATTTGTATCAAGTAATTCTGGCATTCCATTTACGGTAGTTACATATAGCTAAAAAAATAAATTTTAGTAAAAGTTTTTAATCAATTTGAAGAAAGTAATTTATATTTAAAGACGGTAAGTAGATAACAACAACAAAAAGGTGGTTTCTTAAAGACTAAAGTTTAGAACGCTTTGGAATAAAGCAAAGCTGATAATACAGAGAGAAAAGAGAAGGTTTCATGCTTCTGTGTTGTGCCTTTTGCATGGTTTTCAGAAACAATGCCTCAAAGCTCCTCTTTTATCTAGGCAAAGTACATGGTTTTGTCCACCTTCCAAAATCACCATTCGCCTTGTCTAAGACACGTGGTCAAATAGAAGCGTACAGGGAATGTAAACACTTTGCATTGTTGCTTTAGTGGACCTCTTCTGTCTGCTGAGAAGTGTTTGGTCCAGCTATCTGAGGAGTTCCACTAATTGCCTCATTAGGCAATCTCAATGCAGAAACAATATTTAAGTACATCAGTGCAACTCTTGGGTATGTGTAGGATTTAATAGCAGATGAAGCCAAATGAGCTGAAATGGAAAATTTATTTCTTTTTTAATAAGCCTTCTTAAATTCTCATAAAAAAAGACAGTAAGCAATTCATGCTTTTCAGCAAACTGTAGTTTTTCTTAAGTTGTAAATGCTTCTGAGCCATTTAGAAAAGCTTTGAAATATTTTCTGCAAATTATTCTAACATTTTTAAGCATGGGATATTTAATAAGTACTTTACTTCTTCTAAAATTAGATGTACAATTTGAATCATATCAAAATGCACAATATGTAAATGTATATGTAATACATGCATTCATAAAAGAGAATGACCTTTTTAAAATATTTAAGGCTTTAGTAATTATGTTAAAAATATCCCCAACAATGGTTACTCAAATCCACACTTGGTTTTATACTGGCCTAATGTAACTGTTGTTCCCAAGTCAGGGGACAACAGGAGTAGAAATACTGGCAGAACCAGGGAGAGGCAAGCTGCTGCCACCATTTGTGTGTTTTAAATTGACCATAGGAAGGAAGAAAAGGTGACCAAAGGACAAAGAGCCTCCAGACTTCCCTAAAACGCATCTGTCCTAATGTTCTAAGTTCTTCATTTTTCCCATCTCACTGTGTCTACCTGGTTCCCAGCATGTAGTCACTGCACACCTAGATTATTACAAGTTTCCAAACTGCCCTCCCATTCACCACCGCCATCCCAGCTTGCCCTCGGTAGAGACCGATCTTTCTACAATCCTGTCGATCTTTCTACAATCCTGTCCGCGCCCCATCGTTTCCTCCCTCTAAGATCTTCTCTGGTCATTGCCTTCAATTAAAGTTCGAATTTCCTGGCTTTGCTTTCGTCCTGAGTGACGATGTGGCTTCAGCTGCTTTGTCGGCATTTTCTTTCCCTTTTCCTCACACTGAAGTCTCCGCTCCAGCCAGACCTTCCTGGAGTTCTCATTGCTCCTTCCCAAATACGCCTTTCACATTCTGGTTTCTGAAGCTTTGTTGAGGCTGATTTTTTACCTCTGTGTCAGGCCCATCCCAAATTCAACTCTTGCCATTTAGGCTGGAAGGACTCCTGCAGCACAGAGCAAAACCAGGCCTTCCACTCAGCTGACTCTCTCTGTGGCACTTTCTTTCTGTACCACCGATTGCCACTTACATTTATATGTGTTTATCGTCGAGTCTTTTGCATTAAATTTGAAGGTATTGAAGGACAGAGACCATCTCATAGAATTTGGTGTGCCTGTTTACAGGAGGTGCTCAATAAATCAGTTGATTAATTGTTCAATTATGTACTTCGCCCGCGTGTTTTTTAAAACAATCAGGTATCATTTTGTACAGCTATTAGAAGTTCCTAAAGTTTGGAAGAGCTTTCTGGGGAATCAATGGTCTATTATAAGAATTAGATTTTAATTCATCTCAGTTTTGAGCTTCTGTAGAACTTAGCACAGTATAGTGAAAACAAGGATAGTCAATAAATGTTAAAAATGAAGAACCAACAAATGAGTGAACAAAGCCCTGAATTTGATTTTTCATTCTTATCTTCTCCTTAGGCCATCTCGTATATAAAACCTTGTCTATTGCATGCCTCTGAAAGTTCGTCATAAAATGATGTCATCTTCTTTCTTGTGTTTATAGCTTGTGATTAATAGCAATCCTCAGATCCAGTCCCAAATTTAAGTGTATAGAAAAATCTTTGATTAAAAAGGCATGCTGAATCTTCTTTATCATCACTGCAACCTAACTAATATAAATCTTTGTGATCCTATTGCTGGGACTGTTACCATCTGCCACAAATTTGTACTGGGGAGTCAGAAAAATCAAATTACCTTTTTTGGATAGGATCTGCTGTTTGACTGTATACTTTGAAGATAGATGTATGCCTACTGCTGGTGGAAAAATAAATTGATACAAGCTATTGGGATATTAAGTTTGCAATATGAAATAGTCAACTTTAAAAGGCTGAATGCCTCACCTGGCAGTGAGAACCCATTTCTATGAAATAAAAATAAATTACACAGGTATGGGTTGTGCCTGTAGTTCTAGCTACTCAGAAGGCTGAGGTGGGAGGGTCACTTGAACCCAGGAGTTTGAGGCTGCGGTAGGCTATGATCATGCCACTACACTCTAGCAACAGAGAGAGACGCTGCAAATTAAATAAATAAATAAATGGCTGAATTCTTTGATCTCATAATTCCATTACTTAGAATTACAAAATTATCATAAGTGTACACAAACATTTAACTCTGAGAATGTTCATCTCAGCATTGTTTCAAATACGAATAAATGTAACCAACATAACTGTTTCATCATAAATTAGACAAATTGTGGCAAATAATTTTTATGTAATCACATAATGAGACACATGCATTTATTAAAAATGTTTAGAATTTTACATAATAGTTGATGAAATAGAAAGACATGCAGAAAATTGTTTAATTTTTAAAAGCATGTGGCAAAATATGCATGCAATTTATTTTAATAAAATTATGTGTGTGTGTGTGTATATATATCTCCATATATACATATTCATAAAATGAATGTATAGACCTCAAATGTAAAGAGAAGTAATACTTGGTAGGTGAAATGATGTGAGAATTCTCTTCCTTTTTATATATGTCTTTTTGTTCTAAATTGTTTTTTAGAATAGATATGATAGTTTAAATATATATGTGAAAAAATAAAAGATTATAAATGTTTACTCAAAGTTTTATAATTGAGTAACATTTATTTTCTGGTTCGCCATTTGTAAACTATAATATCTATTACCAAGCAAATACTTTAATAAGGTTTTGTAAGAAAGATTAGAACTGCTGCTATTATTACTAAAAACAGTTGCCCTCAAAGAGCTTCCAGTTTTCAACAATCTTATGTGGATCTAGGCAGTCACATTTAGAAGATAAATAATAAAGTTGAAGTGTACAAAAAGTTTTTTTAAAAACATGGTCTTTTATTGTACCTTTGCAAAAAATAGAGATACATAGATCTTAAAATATAATTCCAGGGAGGGAATTCTGATACCTGTAACAAATATATTCTAAAATAGAGTTTACTGTAGTTGATAAAAGCCAAGGATCAACCTCCTCTGGGAGGCAGATGGTGACTGTTTTCAACTACCTGGAGGGGCTTTGAGACATGGGGGATTCAGTTTATGCAACTCAGAAATTTCAAATGCAGTCAGGAAAAATAAAAAATACCACACGTGTCGCTTGCTCCTTCTTCTTTTTGTGTCTCTTCTGCAGTGTCTTTTTTTCTTTTCTATGAGTCTCTCTTCTTTCATCCTCTGCCTTTTTTTATCTCCTGGCCTACTAGAAATGACTGAGTTAATACCCACCAGAGTGAAGTACTCATGCATGATTGAAAAAATAATTACCCTCCTTTTTCCACTTTTCCATCTTGCTGACATCTTTTATCAAAGTTTGGGTTTGTGGAAGCCTGGTTCTCCCAGAGTGAGATTTCTCCCTGATTGTGAGTTAGGCACTTTGGGAGGTACATTAACTCTTTCCTGCCACTAGGGGACCATTTCGTATAATGCTTCGATGGACTCATTATCATTTATTTACACTGAGCCCAATTCTTCCCAGTCTGTGGGGTGAGGAGGCTGACAGAGAGAACCTGAGTACATACACCTTGGGCAGTTTTACCAGAGAGCTAAAGAGAGGTGATGTGAATCCCCCTCGCCCTCTCTTCTCTGTGTTTTGCTAGCATGCTCCTCTCTTTGCCAGGAGGGTGAAACCCATTATTTTACTTACCCCTTAAGATTTGGCAGAATTTTTTTTCTCAGAAAGACTGCAAAAGATGGTGGTAGGGGAAATACAGTCAGAAAAACTGGAATACAACAGGTTTTAGTTCAAACATAACCTGCTAATTGAGGCCATGTATTAACGCAAAAGGAGCAAATGGCCATTGTAGGAAAAACACGGGTTGAGAAACAGGAGGGGCTGATACTAGAAGCCTGTAAGGGCAGACTCTCAGGATTTCCATTTGTATGAAAAATGAGACAGTCATAAATATCAAACTGTGCAAGCCACATGAACAAGTGATGAAATGTAGCAATTAACATTAAAAGGGAGTCTTTTGCTATTAACAGTAGACAAAGAGGATGAGCAAGGCAATGACAAGAACCACATGCATATTTGACCAATTTCTCTTGATAAATCTAATCCACCTGACCCAACACCATTATCCCTTCCACCTAGAGCCATGCTTTCCCGCTGACACTAAGCATCCTCTTGAGTCAGTGGTTGAACTAAAATGTACAGAATCGGAGCTTGCTGGTAGAAAAGGTTGCTCTACTTTTGCAGAGGGCTTTGTGGGCTTCTTTTAGCCTCTGAGAATTCCAGTGCATTGCTGTGAAAACTTAGGGTTAACATCTTTTGCATTGAGAATGGTGTCACTTAGTCTCTTAGTTCCATCTATTTACACAGCAGGCAGCTTTGCATTTGGTTGTAAAGAAGAAATGCCCCAGTAGGTTTTCCTTCTATGCAGAGAAAGTGTGCTCTCGGCCCTTTGTGGGTCAGACAGAAAGCGGAGGGGCAAGCTGAGGAAAAGGGGTCTCCCAGGTGTCCTTGACTGCAGCCCCTTCACTAAGGAGAAGCCAGAATTCACCAGCATCCATAATTAATATTTAACAATGCTTTGATCTGAATCAAACTGATAAATGTTGATGAATTCCTTATGTTTTTTTCACTAATCTGTTCACTTTACTGTTTTCCTCCCCCTCTGGAATTTGGAAACATGAATTGTGGTTGTTTTTAGTTGCTTTAGGCATCTCCCATCAGGCTCTGAAGGACTCCATGTTTTCTAAGACCCTTGCATGCTTATTGGGGCTGAGTTTGGAAAGGCACATGAGAAAGGAGAAGGATCAAAACGAAGTGAATAAGGAAAAGGTGGAGGTCAGCGGAATAGTATCTATGCTCAGAAGTGAACTGAGTAGGAAGGTGCTCAGAAAAAGCAAAATGGAAGCCAGCTATGTGACATTATTTTGACTTTCTCAGATGGTATTTGAGGTTAAATTGAAGTCCAGCTTGCTCATGGATGGGCACTACTGGATCTAATTACTTCAGCAGTCCATATGATTTTGGGGAATGATAAATTGAAAGGTTCATTGCTGCTACAGAAAAACCATTATTGTTATTTTAAGCTTAAGTTTCATTTGGGCTGGAAGAATTGTCCATTGCCTGGAAATAACTACTGTAGCCACAGCCGCCACCCGTCAGCAGGAATATCTGCCAAGTGCTTTCTTTGGGGAGCAATTCTATGTCCTGGAATAAGTACAAATTTTATTTTATTATTTTAGCTGGCCAGATCCTTGTTTAAAGGGGGGCATTGTGGATATGAGAGTGGTTTGTTTTGTTTAGAATGGCGGCTCATGAACTTCAGGGCATATAGAGATCACCTGGAAAATTTGTTAACATGAAAATTCTGGGGAGCCCTCCAACAGATTCTGTTTGGTGGAACTGTAATGGGAATAAGGGGAATGTATTTTGAACTAACACCCCAAGTGATGCTTGCAATATGATGTGCAGGCCACACTTTGGGAAGCACTGATTTGTGAATTTTTAAATCAGGATAATCTTAGGAAAGAATGAGTTTCTATTCTCGCCAGAAATCTATGTATAGAGTTAAATTTTTCTAGTACTCCCTAGTGTAAGTCTGGCAGAATGGTGATATTCTCAGTGCATCCCTTCTTCAGAGATGTCACAGCAAAATGCTGCATAAAATTGTAATGAAAACAAGTAAGTATTGAGTCTAGGCATCCCCTACTGCCTCTCTATCCTGAAATCAGAATATTCCAGCAACTGCAGTTCTCGTCTGGTCATGGAGGCCTTTGGCTTTAGACACAGCTCTGTCCTGGCCATGTGGCCTCCTTTCAGGCCTGAAGTCTCCTAGCAGGTGGCAAATGGAAAGGTGGAGTGATTTCCTGAAAAATTGAGAACGTTTTCATGTTCATTATTTGATGTAGAATATTTTTGATCTAAATAACCCAAGTGACAGTCTCATCCCTTGTTACTTTGATATCGGAGTTCCATTTAATGGCGAGTTACAAAATGGCAAAAGTGAATCAGAATGCTTGCAGATGTTTTAGTGATGAAAGAGCTTTCTTTCTTTTTTTTTTTAATTGACTTTATTGAGGTATGATTGACTTACAAAAAACTTACATTTTTAATATATACAACTTGATGAGTTTGGAGATCAGCCTACATCCTGAAACCATCACTATAGTCTATGCCATAAACTTACCTATTACCTTTAGAAGTTTCCTTCCACTGTCTTTATTTTGGTGAAAAGAACACTTAACATAAGATACACCTTTTTAGAAAATTTCTAAGTATGCAATATGGTACTGTTGACCACAGACACAATGCTGTACACTAGATCTTCAGGATTGATTCATCTTGTATAAGGAAGACTTTGTACCTTTGACTTACACCTCCTCATTTCTCCCTCCCCCAGCCTCGGGCAACCACCATTCCTCTCTCTGTGTCTATGAGTTTGACTATTTTAGATTCACTATGTAAGTGGTGTTACATAGTATTTATTCTTCTGTGTCTGGCTTATTTCATAACGACCTGCTATTTTATCCATTTTGTAGCAAATGGCAGAATTTCCTTCTTTTTTTAAGGTTGAATAATGTTCCATTATATATATATACTGAATTTCCATTATCCATTTATCTGTTGATGGACATTTAGGTTGTCTCCATATCTTGGTTATTGTGAATAATGCTGCAACGAACATGAGAGTGTAGATGTCTCTCCTAGATCCTGATGTCAATTCTTTTGGCTATATACATGGAAATGTAATTGCTGGATCATATGGTAGCCCCATTTTTAAATTTTTGAGGAATCTTCATATTGTTTTCTATCATGGCTACAACAATTTACATTTCCACCAATAGTATACAAGGATTTTTTTCTCTATAGCCTTGCTCACATTTATTATCTTTTGGTTTCTTTGATAATGGTCATCTTAACAGGTGTGAGGTGATAGTTCATAATGGTTTTAGCTTGCATTTCCCTGATGATTACTGATGTTGAGCACTTTTTCGTATACCTATTGGACATTTGTACATCTTCTTTGGAGAAATGTCTATTCAGGCCCCTTTTCCATTTTTAAGTCATGTTATTTATTTGCTATTGAGTTGAGTTTCTCTAATATTTTGGATATTAACTGCTAATCGGATGTATGGTTTGCAAACACTTCCTCCCATTCCGTAGGTTGTCTTTTCATGAGTTGATTGTTGTGCAGAGCTTTTTAGTTTGACATGGTCCCATTTGTCTTTTTTTGTTTTTGTTGCCTGTGCTTTTGGGGCCATATCCAAGAAATCATTGCCAAGGCCAGTGTCGAGAAGGTTTTTCCCTGTATTTTCTTGTAGGAGTTTTATGGTTTCAGGATTAAAACATTTAAGTCTTTAAATCCATTTTGAGTTGATTTTTATATATTCAGAAAAATACTCTTAATTTCATGTTGTTGCATGTGGATAGCCAGTTTTCTCAACAGTGTTTATTGAAAAGACTCTCCTTTGTTCATTCGTACCCTTGTTAAAGATCCATTGGTCATATATGTGTGGGTTTATTTCTGGGCTCTTCATTCTGTTCTATTGGTCTATGTGTTTTTATGCCAGCATCTTACTGTTTTTTTAAAGAGTTAATATTTTTAGAGTAGTTTTATGTTCTCAGCAAAATTAAGAGGAAAATAAGAGATTTCTCATATACCCTCTGGCCCCAAGTAACTTCACCATTATCAATATCCCCCACAAGAGTAGTTCATTTAATGCAATTTATGAACCTCCATTGACACATTATATCATACAAAATCCAGAGTTTACATTAGGATTCATTCTTGGTATTGTGCATTGTGTGGGTCTATTGTGCAATGTAATTATACAATTCAGTGTGCATTTACACAATGAATTGCATAATTACATGTAGCCACAATTAAAATATCATGCAGAGTATTTTCACTGCCTTAAGGGTTCTCTGTGGTCTGCTTATTATTTCTCCCCTGCCTGAACCCCTGGCAACCACTGATCTTTTTGTTGTCTTCATATTGCCTTTTCCAGAATGTCATATGGTTGGAATCATACACTATGTAGACTTTTCAGACCAGCTACTTTCACTTAGTAATAAGCATTTAAGTTTCCTGTATGTCTTTTTATAACTTGATAGCTCATTTCTTTTTAGTGCTGAATAATATCCCATTGTCTGGAAGTATCATAATTTATTTATCCATTAACCTACTGAAGGATATCTTGTTTGCTTCCAAGTTTTGGCAATTATAAATAAAGCCCCTGTAAACATCCACATGCAGATTTTTGTGTGGACATGTTTTCAATTGTGTTGTGTAAATATTAAGGAGAACAATTACAGATCCTGTGGTAAGAGTATGTTCAGTTTTGTAAGCAATAGCCAAATGGTTTTCCAAAGTGGTTGTATATCATTTTGCATTTCCATCAGCAATGAATGAGAGTTCCTTTCATTCCACATCCTCACCAGCATATAGTATTGTCAATGTTTTGGATTTTCACTTTCATAGATGTGTAGTGGTATCTCGTTATTGTTTTAATTCACATTTTTCTGATGACCTATGACATAGAGCATCTTTTCCCATGCTTATTTGCCATCTGTATAATTTCTTTGGTAAAGTGTCTGTTAAGGTCTTTGGCCTATTTTGTAATTGAAAAGTTTGTTCTCTTAATTGTTGAGTTTTAAGTGTCCTTTATGTTTTGAATGACCGTCCTTTTTCAGATGTGTCTTTGTCAAATATTTTCCTTTAGTTTGTGACTTGTCTTATCATTTTCATGACATTATCTATTGCAGAGTAAAGGTTTTTAATTTTAATGAAGTTGAGTTTAGCAACAATTTATTTCACACATAGGGCTTTGCTCATTTTATATTTAGGTCTATGACCCATTTTGAGTTAATTTCTGTGAAGGAAATAAGGTCTGTGTCCATGCATGTGGGTGTCCAGTTATTTCAGCATCATTTGTTGAAAACTATCTTTGCTTCTTGTATTGCCTTTGCTCCTTCATCAAAGATAAGTTGAGTACATTTATGTGGTTACCATGCTGTTTTGATTACTGTAGCTTCATAGTATATTTTTAATTCAGGATGCATGATACCTCCAGCTTTGTTCTTTTTGCTCAAAATTGCTTTGGCTCTTTTCACTCTTTTGTGGTTACATAAGAATTTTAGGATTGTTGTTTTTTTCATAGAAAGAATTTTAGGATTGTATTTTCCATAGAAAGAAATTTTTAGGAAGACATTGCATTCATGAGACAATGTATTATGGTGAAAAAAGCCCTGGACTTAGAATCTGAGGTGCCAGATTCTAAGTTTATTTATTTATTTCAAATTACATTTTAATAAATGTATTAGAAATATCTTGCTTTTGTATGGTTTTGAACTCTGAATGAACAAAGCTCCATGGCATAAATAATTTTGTCACTTGCCTCTTTCGCTCAAGAATATGCCTATCAGACTCGTATTGCTTGCTTGTGCAGCAAGCATCCGCAAAACCATACTCCAAAATCCAAGGTAATTTTGCTGAGTTTGACAGTGAAATATGATGTAAGCTGATATGTAGCTGTTTGGCATCCATCCTCATCCATGGGTTGAAATATCCCTATAGGTTTATTTAACAGAGGAGGAAGCAAAGGCTCTGTACATGAAAATGATTCGCCTGAAGATTTAGTGGACAGAACCTGGAATTCAGCTGCATTGCTCCAAGTCTGGCATTCATTCCCTCTTTAGCCAGGTCTTTTAGCTCTTTAAGGACTTTTGTTCTGGGGAAAATACCCATATTCCAGACCCCACTATGAGCAGCAGTACTCTGAGAAAGTCACTTTCTCTCTTGGAACCTTCGTTTCTCAATCATAAATCAAAGATGATAATAACCTACTGTGCAAGTAATTGTAAGGATCAAATAAAATGAGTATACAATGCTTGGTATTAGATACTCAAAGAGCAAAATAATTATGTTTTTTAAAAAAATTCTGGGTTCAGAGTTTGCCATTTATCAATAATATGTTAACTGACAGGTCACATTATTACCCTGGACCTGAAATGGGATAACAATGCCCACCTAGTTCAGGTAATAAAGAGGAGTGAATGAGGTAACACATGCAGGAGTTCTTTGCAAAAGAATCCTACTATCTATACCTTATAATCATTTAGAAACTTCTCCAAGAAATTGAATCTTGGATTATAGAATATTTGTTCTTCTGAACGTAGTTTTAGTCACAGCATACCCTTGGGTCCTCTGCCTCAAGGTATTCTGTAAGGTAGTGTAACCGGGGGATGGAAACAGGTTGCAGGAGTGTTCCAAAGACACTCAGTGTTCCCCCAGTTGGATGTGTTTTCCCGGGTCCTTGGGCCTAACTCACTCAAGAATGGGGAGAGAGCCCTGGTGGTGCAGTGAGCTTGTTCAAGTATGTATCGGACCCAGAGAGTTTTGCCTAAAAGCGATTTATTAGGCAGAGAGAGAGGGAAAGAGAAATAGAGAGAGAGCTCCCACGCTGTCGTGGGAGGGGATCCAGAGATGGAGTTCATATAGGTAAGGAGGTAGGGGGGATTTTAACCCTGGAGTTACTCCCGCCCCATTCAAATTCTTGTTCAGTGAGAGGAGCTTTTCCAGACTTCCCCTGGAGTGATTGATCTTCGACTCTGATGCTGGATTGGCTGCCTGGCTGGAATAGAGCCCCTCCTTCCAAGGCTTTTGGCAAGCTTTCTAAACAAAGGAAGCTCTTCTGGGCTGTCTACCCTTCCCGCGTGTGGGAAAGTTAGACAAAGAACTCTAGGCTCCCAGATGGGGAGGTAGATGGAGGTATGGCACTGGGAAGTTCTTGCCTTTGAAACCATGACCCTTGTGGACCCAGGAAGAGAAGTTAACATAGTCCCTCAGTAGGCTTGAATTTATTAATCTCTTAAATATTTCTTAAAATAGGAAGAGAGATGTCATAAAGACAAAGACTATGCAAGTGAATGATTTATTCTAAAATCCAAGGCTGCGGATTATTTGTAAGAATGTCAGAGCATGTTCTGTGGGTAATCAACGTATCAATAATTCCAAGTGACGCTCCCCACCCCCCGCCACCACCCTGGGTCAAAACCAGTTCCTCTGAATGAAGAGCCCATGCATGAAACCAGGCCAATGCGAATGTAATACCAAGGAAGTCTTTAGTTCTGAAATTCCCTACTTCTTTGTGCTCTTTTCGTTTGTCCATGGAGAGCATAAACCTCTGAAGAAACTAGGAGTGGTACAATTTTCCTAGTGAAGTTACAGCACAAGCCAGGAAAAAATTCTTAACCTTCATCCTGTCTCCCATTCCTTTTCTCTCATGGCCAGTGATGGTGCCCTTTGGACTGGGAAAATGAGGGGAGGCTAAAAACGCCAATATGCAGTTCCCTCAACACTAGGTTGGCTCCTTGGATGTAAAGGGAGAAATTTCTGGGAAGTCCCTTTGTCAAAACATCCTACCACTGCCTCCCAAACATTCCACCGCCTTGTGCCCCCCACCCTCCCCAGTTACTGTATCCTTGTTCTGTGATATCCTCTATCATCCATCGTGGAATTTGTGGTTGTAGTGCTCCTGGGAGTGTCTCAGTCTCAAGTTCCTTGACGGAGAAGCCCATGTCTCCTGCATCTTTGTTTTCCCCTCGTAGGCATTCAACCATGGAACTGAATTTTCTGTCTCTGTGCTTTTGTTCTCTGATTATCCTTGGCCAGTCCTCCTTGTCAACACTCCTCCTGGCTCTGCCCCTCCCTTTTTGGGCCTCAGTTTACCATTCAAAAAGACAATTTTTCTAAGGGACTTGGCACATAAGAAAGTGCTCGATCAATGTTTATTCCTGCCTTCAGTGAATCCTGTGATCACTCAACTGTTAAGGGATGTTCCTCCTCTGGACCCTCAGTAGCTTTCAGTGGTTACCTGTGTGTATGCACCACAAACACCACCAATCCTTCACAATTAACATCTGTCATGTTAGGGAGATTAAAACATCCTTTATACATTTCTGTGTGTATGCTATTTTTTTGCAAACTCTTTTCCTGAATCCCATGCAAATAAAACGTGGTAATTTGGGGACCCTGCTTCGGTATTCTTGAGCCTATGACCTGACTCTGTCCTTTAGCTGTCAACACTAGCCATTCCCAAAGGGAACAATACTTATACCCCATGAATCCCATTTACTTTCCACACAGTCTTGGATGTCACTAAAACCCAGATGTTTAATAACATGTGTTTTTGAAGCTGTTGATAAGGAATGATGGGGGTTTAGAGAAATCATGGAAGGGAAAGCCTCTCTGTTCCAGCCCTGGTCTTATCCAGCATCCAGCCTGCAGCTCCCCGTCACAGTTCATTTTTATCTGCAATGGTAAACATGCTGGGGATACCTGCGGACAGACACCCAGGCCAGGAAAAGGCAGTATTTGTGTAGTTGCCTTCTAATAAGGTCAAAGACACAATGTATTATGCAGCTCTGCAGGCAGCCAGACTCATTAGAGTGGGAGTGGGTCGTGGACCTGTGTGGGGGATTCAGAGATGGGGTTTCATTTGGGGTCTGTGCCTAGTGGGTGTCCTGAGCTCTCTCGGCAGAACATGAACTGGGGGTGGAAGGAGCATTGACGAAGCCACAGCTCCGGGGATCTGGGAGCTCAGTAGGGCCCATGGCCTCCTGAATCTGAGGTTTGATTTCCATGCGGTGCTCACTAAAGCCAGAAACAAAGCAAAAGGCAGAGATGCCGGTGCTGTTTGCAAACCCCAGTCCTTCCCTTTACCAAATCCTGCAGTGCTGCCCCTCAGGTTGGGGGCAGGTTTTCCTGTGGCGCATAGGCTGTTGAGGGAAGGTGGGCAAGGGTGTTTTGCAAGGGGAGAGCCCTGGAGGTAGTACTTTGGTGAATTTCCTAACAGTGCGAGGCAAGGAGCTGAAGGCCAGAGCCTTACAGGCAGACAGGCCTGATTGCCACTGGCACGAACCGTGCTAGGCAAGTGGAAGTGACTGAGAGATTGATTGATTTGTTTTGCTGAGGCTCCTTTGTGGTCTTCTGGGTGGATTTCTGGCCCCACCTCTCAGCCTCAAAGCCCTTGCTTTGCCTGCTGTTGCTTTTTTATTTGGGGGTAATGAAAATTTGTTATAAGCCTTCCCTTTCATCTGTACGTGGCAGGCTGTCACAGAGAAACAAGCCATTCTGCAGCCTCACTCCTGTCCAAATTGCTAAATGTTTTTTTTCCGATTGCTTCCCTAATGGGCTGGGATAATGGGAGCGGCATGCTCTCTGCCCACGCCGGAGATGCCAGCGCATTTGTCCAGCACACATGTGTGGTGGGCACCCAGCCCCTTCTGTCCACGGTGGGGCCAGCGCCTCGCAGCTGAGTGCTTGCCTGTGCACCTGCCCCTTGCCCTTGAGGCCACCAGGGGCTCAGCACCCAGGGAAGGTGGGCTCCAGCACACAAGGTGGCCCTCCCAAGGTGGCCATCCCTGCAGGTGAGGCTCTATGGAGGGGACGGATGATCCAAGCCAGAACCCCAGACCTGGGTCCATTAATGGACCGGCTGGGCCAACTTTTGATGGACTCCAGTTGCTGCTTTTCCGACAGGCGGGCTCCGGAGCTCCCCATGGCCGCCTGTTCCGTGTGCTGGATGCTCAACTGTGGCTGACCCACAGCTTTATGGGCCTAAGTGCTTATCCAGGAACAGAAGTGAGGAGGTTATGTGTGATAAGAAAATAATTTGCCAAAACTGCAACAATAAAGAGGGCCTGGTGGGATCTCTTATGGTATGAATAGCCCCGAGCAGCTGCAGATTTCTCTCTGCTTTCACAATTATTTTCATTTTTATAACAACTAAGAGCTAAATGCCTTGTACAAGCCTGGTGAATCTTGCTTCGGTTTCCAATCCAACATTTCTTTCTCTTTCTGGGAAATCTTAACATCCACGCAGCCTGAACAGAATGTCCTTGGCATCCTGGCTTCAGCTGGTCTCTCCTTGGCCTGCTGACAACTGTGCTGCCCTGCTCCAATGCTGAACTCCCCCACACAAGCCCCTGAATGCAGAGAGCTCCAGCCATCTCCTCTGGGGCTCCGGGACAGGTGCTCCTATTGCTGAGTTCTGAAGGCAGGGAGCTCTTCATCAAACCAGGGCCTTTGAAACCACAGCAGTTGCTCCGTTGACAGGGGACATGCATTTGACTTGAGCACGAATTAGGCCAACACGGTCCTTCCCTCTTCACATGCAGCACTACATCCTGAAGGTGCCACCAGAGCCCTTACTGAGTGCCCGCCACCATCTTTCTTATGTGGGTGCTGAATGTGACCAGCATTTGCATTTATTAATGTAAACTGCACTTTGGCCTTGTTAGAAGACAACTACACAAAATGCTGCCTTTTCCTGTACAAATAGATACTGCACTAGGCTCCTGGGCAGTGTCACGTAAGAGCAGCACAGGCTGTAAGCTTGGACAGAACTGGTCCAGATCATAGCAGCATCAGTCAACAGCTGTCTGACCCAAATCTCTGCTTCCTCTGTGAAATGGGGATAGAGTAGCACCCACTTCACTGGATTGTAGGTGCTATTATTAATTAAATGAGGAAATAAACATAAAACACCTGGCAGGGTATTTGGCACCTTATTAGCACTCAATGCATGTTAGCTATAATTATTAGCACTTTCCCTTTCTAAGCGCTCTTAGTCTGGTTGAGAATACACATGTGTGACATAGAGTGATAGTGTGACAGGGCTTGTATTCAATGAACACATTAAGGGAATGCATTAAATAAGCGATGAAGACAATAAATGCCAGAGGCAGGGCCATCACTTAGGGCAGGTTTCCCAAATGTGCCTCATGATTGGGATCTCCAGCAGCCCTTAAAAATAACAACCCCAGGACCTTCTCCTAGAGATGATGATTTGTTCAATCTGTGAATGGGCCTTGGGATCAGAATCGAAGTCTTTTGGTCTATGAGAACATTTTTATGCAGATGATATTTAGAAAAGCACTGTGCCAAAGAAATACAATGTGAGCCACGTGTATAATATAAATCTTTCTGGTAGAAATAATGTAAAAAGTAAAACAAAACAGGTAAAATAAAATTACTATTTATAATATATCTTATTTAACCCACTATATTCAAGATAGCATGATTTCAACATGTAATCAAGATAAAACATTTTAATGAAATACTCTTTGTTCCTATTTTCATGTTAAGCCTTCAGACTCTGGCGTGGATTTTATACTTACAGCCTACCTCAATCTGGACCCAAAAATCTCGTCAGAAATACTTGAGCTACAATTTTATTTCATAAAATTTACAGCTGACAAAGTAGATTTACACATCCCAAATTGTTCTAAATGTGCTTAAAAGTTTCCCAATACCTATATTGAGTATTAATTTTTCAATGACATTTAATTTTGATGAGTAAGAGTTCAGATCCTCAGTCTCACTGGTCACATTTCAAGAACTGAGGAGCCACATAAGGTCAATGCCTACCATGTTGAACAGCCAGCCTCTACTCAGGCAGGTAATATTTTATAGTAGTCAAGATCCTTCCTCCTTTACTATGTCAAGACTGTAGGGTGGAGGGAGGATATATCAAGAAAGGATAGCAGTCAGGGAACAGAAGTGTTCGGTGGGAACAGAAGTGTTCGGTGGGAGCAGAAGTTTTGTCGGGAGCCATGGGAAATGACTCAGTGAAGACTAAAAGACCCAATGTTAGGTAGGCATCTTCTTAAACCAAGTTCAGGTGTTATTGAATAGGCAAAGGTGGTTTTCGAGCAATGCAGTGATGTGGGCAAAGCATTGTCTTAAGATCAACTGAGTAGATAAAATATGAAGGTGGGGAGGGGTCATTGATATTGTTAGAGAAACAGCTTAAATGAAAAATACTATAAAATAAAAATTGAATGCTCCTTGTTGGGGAGGTTAGAAAAAAAAGGGAGAATCCAAGTTGCTTTTTAATTTTTAAAATGAATGAATAAACATAATGATGGAAATAAGGAAATGTAGAAGGGAAGATGATTCTGGAGAACAGATGAAGCAGGAAAGATAACCAAGAGTCTACTGTAATTGAGGATTAGGATGCCAATATAAATATGAGGAGATCAATTTCAGAAGATAATGCAGAGTGAAAGTAATATTGTCAGGTGTTAGGGAGTGAGAAGGCAATGAGAAAATAAACTGCCTTAAGAGCTTAGTAAGTTACTAGGAGGTAGTAGATGTGACCTCTGTACTCAGCGGACCACTGGGCAAACATGTTTCACCCCAAGTCATTAATCTGATGACAGGAATACTAGACAGAGGAAGGCAGGAAGAGAATATGATCTGGGGGATAAATGAGCCTTTCTATAGTTATTGCTGACTTAACTATTGACTTTGTCTCTGCATGTGGCAATTCCTTAGCATTTTCCGTGGTCCCCCACAACCCACCAAAGCCCCCAGGAGCTTTTATAATCTGCTTTCTCTACTATTAGATATACCATTATGATTCAGAAAAGTAGCTGTTACTTAAAATTCTCACAAGATTCTAAAGTTCGTTTTTGTTGTATTCATTCATTCTTTCTTACAAGATAGTTTTGTAGAGTTTCTATACCTATCTGGTCCCAGAAACTCAAGATACAATGATGAATAAGGCAGAAAAGATCTCTTCTTTCATAGAGCTGTTACTGCAGTGGGATGGAAGGATAATAAGCATGCAATACAATGCAAGTTGCTAAGTAATAAGGCTTTGGGGCTAGGGACTTAGTTTAGTTCAAGTGATAAGAGAAGGCTTCTCAAGGAGAGGGTTTTTGAGACAATTCCTGGATGACAGGAAGGAGCTAATAGTGAAGACATACGGAAGTTACGGAGTGCGGGAAACTAGAGCAAAGCCCACAGGAGGAAAGGAATAAGCGTGGCTGGACATGTTGTAGGCGCTGAAGGAAAGCAGGTATAGGTGGAGCATATTGCCCAAGATGAAAATAGGAAATTTGCTTCTGAGAGGTAGGCAGAGGCTGACTGCAGGTCAAGGAGTCTGAATTTTTGAGTACGATAGGAAACCACTGGAGGGTTTTCAGAAATGAAATGGCATGTCTATTTGTATTTGTAAAAGATGACACTGGCCATCCTGGATTAGTGGAGAGGGGTCATAGGTGACAAAAATGAAAGTCATTGGGAGATGGTAAGTAGGAGGGTGATATGGTCACTGGAGTTGTCACTTGGGGAGTGGATTCTGGTAGAGCTGAGTGGCAAGAGTAGAAACAGGAAGGATAACTAAGAGGCTACGATAATCAGGGCAAGGAAGATGAGGATTCACACTGGGGAGGAAGCAGTGGAGATGAAGAGACGTGGACAGTATCTACTTTGGAGGTGGAGTCAACAGGACTAGCTGAAGGGTTGGATATAGGGAACCAGTAAGGACCCTAGGGTGTTTTAGCTTAGCAAATTGATTGGATGGTTGTATCTCATACTACTGAGATGAGAAAAACTCCATGACAAATGCTCTGAACGTGGTGACCTTTGTGCTGCCACTACCAAGAGAAGCCCATTGTTTACAGAAAAATCAACCGGGATTCTTAAAAATTAGAAGCATAAGCAAAAACCAAAAAACAAACAAAAAAACAAATACAAACAAAATATGTTAAAAGTGGGTGAAATAATAAAAATTTAAAATAGGTGATAAGTATAAGGTTTATTACATTATTATCTCAATCTCAATGTGAATATTTGAAAATATCTATAATAAAAAGTTTTTAAAAAATTAAATGGCATGAAGTCTTCCTCTTAACCAATAAATACCAATTAGAGAAACGGGAGTCTTTTCCTGACCTTTGAAATAAACGCCTGCCAAGGAGATTGCTTGAAGTACCAGCAAGGCCCCTCCTTCCGCCCACTAAGGCACCTTCAAGGGCGAACTGCAGCTGTGGTTTAACAAGTTCACACACTGCACCCCAGCTCATGTCTGGAAGGGAAAAAGATTAGTAGCAGGGGAATTAAATGGCTACCAATTTGTGAGCACCCAGTCCTAATACGTTTATTGATTTTGGGTTCCAGTTTAGTGCTTAGGCTGTCTCTATCCATCAAACTTTCCACAAAAAGGCATAGATCATTCTGGAGAGGGGTGAGTGGCTCAACTGCTGGGCTGGGGTTGGAAATGTGTAGACTCTGGGTTCCAATCCACACTCCATGCAGATCCATGTGGGGCCATGTGCAGCAATCTGTCCACTGCTTTAGTGTCCTTGATAAACGTAAGATTGATCACAAGGGACGGCCTAGCAGTGTATTTACACAAAAGACGGATTTTAAGCCACAAGATCAAGGGACAAAAATGACACTCTACAACTAGCATCTTAAAAAAAAAATGCACAATAAAGCATTCTTCCAAATTTTCAGATTTCTTTGCATTTCAAAGGAGACTTGAGGGTAGCTGGGTGTGAATTCCAAGAGAATATTGTCTCCTAAAATACATTAAGAATTTCTGAGATGGGTCCAGAATACTTTGTGCATTAGGGTAAATAAGGGACTTTCTCATGTCCTTTTTCTAATACAACTATTTGCTCTTGTGAAAGGTCCTAACAGTGAGAAGATTCAGGAAATTATAACGTTAAGAGCTAAGTAGTAGAGATGTATCTCCAAATGAAATGATTAAAAATAAAATGTAAGATAATAATGTCATTTTTGAGGGTTTGAGACTGAGATTAAAGTCAATCTTCTAAGATCCGGGTAATCATTGTAGAGTTACAGTTGTCAGCTAGGAAATAGTTTTATTTTGGTTTATCTTTGCGGCTAGACACATCTAGGAAGTTGTGAAAAGTTATGAAATTATATTTGTTGTATCAAATTGGTCCCATTGCAATATGTCTTCCTATCTAACCAGGAACATTTATTATCCTCAGTGAACAAGGTTTGTTTTCAGGCAAAGTATTTGGCTAAATGTATGAGTCTGTAAAATGTTTATATTCTTTGACCAGTAATTTAAGTAATTGAAGACACAGCTGAAGATTTAAATAGAAGGAGACTTAATGGAAAATTGTTTAAGGAAAAAAAAACTGGGACCATATTTTGGAAATATCTAGTAGTAGATGACTTGTTGGAACAAGTTGTGATATATACATATGATAGAGTAGGATGTAGTCATTAAAAATGCTCAGTGGGTGTAATTAATGATTAATGACATGGGAAATTGTTCCTGTTACAATTAAAATATTAACAAAGAAAAACATTACATGAAAATGTATACTATATAACTAAATTGTATTAATTATGTAAAAAATGTTTATAACATATATATACATAGATGATATAACTATGTCTACAATGTATACTATATATGTCTACTTTATGTATATTTCCAGAATATATATGTGTGTACACACATACACAAATAAATAAAAATTTATTTGTATATTTAAAGATAATACAATTTGTTTTATTGACATAATATATATTTTATTATATATTTTATTTTGTATAATCTCAGATGTTTGTAAAATACATATATAACATATTAATTATAAATAATACATATACAACATATTAATTATATATAATACATATATAACGTTAATTATATGTAATACATATACAACATATATATAATACATATAAAACATTAATTATATATAACATGTAATTATAAGTTATCTATAAAATAATACTTATAAATATGTAAATATGCCAGGATGACAGATTTAGGGGTGGATTTTTCTCTACTTTTCAAATTTCAGGAATGAGCATGTGTTACTTTCACAGTACAATATTCTTATAAATTTTTAAAGCATTACTAACACCACCATGACAAAGTTATAAAGTCAAGCTTAGGATATAGCTACCTCAAACTTGCATCTTTGTCTTGGGTACATTTATATGTGTACATATGTGTGTATATTTAATGTCAGAATTTAGCAAGACTGATTGGAGCCTCATTTCTGCAAAGCCAGTTCCACTTGCTCAAGGAGAATATTCCTTGTTTATGCTGCAGGCAAAACAACTAGGTTTTGTGTGTTTTTTTTAAATCTCAGGTCTACTGTGAAAATGAGCCATCTGTGGCAGCCGTGGTGTTTTTCCCAGCCTAATAGCACCTTTCATACTGAACTCTTGGGCTTTCCAGGAGCTTCTGACAGCTGCAGAATGATTATGTACATTATAAATCTATATATCTATATAAATATATAAAATGTACACAGTATATAATCTTATATCAATTTATACATATATCTAGATAGATATATCAATTTATATATCTAGATATATCTGTAAATATATGTATAAATTGATATATATGTATAAATATATGTATAAATTGATAAATGTATAAATTGATATATATGTGTAAATTGATATATATATCAATTTATATATATCAATTTACATAAATTGATATATATATCAATTTACATATATCTATTTATACATATATCTAGATATATATGTATAAATTGATATAAGATTATATACTGTATACAATTTATACATATATATACAGATATATGTATAAATTGATATAAGATTGTATACTGGGGAACCCTGCATATGTATGCACTGTGGTGAATACAATATGAGGGTAAAGAAAGCCCTGTGGTTTGGTTTGTAGAATGCCACATGGCAGAGCATCTCTGCTGAGCAATGCCAGGTTGTGAAAATGTTGCCTCCTGTCATAATTTCATCACCTCAGGAGTGGAGGAAGATCCTCCCATCCACGGTCCCTCCCATCAACATACCAGGAGCCTACTATGTGCCCACCACTCTGCTATATGTCTACTTTACCACGTTGAAAAGGTTTCTCAAGAACCTTTTTAACAAATGAAAGAATGAATAAATATTCAGGTGAGGTCATTTCTTCCTGGTGACTGGCGGATTGACCTCTCCACCTACCTACTAGCATTGCCGAGGAGCAACTTGAATCCCCCTGCTCTAGAGAAGGAGGCAGGATGCCCACATCTTTATCATCCAGGGATAGGCACACAGATATTGTAAGCAATTCAGTGATGATCAGTTCCTCTCCATCTAGGAAAACAAACATTTGCCGTCATTGGTGTTATTTTATTAAAATCACATTTCCCTGCTTTGGCTTGATCCTTCTGAAAAGCATGAGGGAAGGTCTGCACACAGGCTGCTAACCATGGCAGGAAAGAAACTTGGTGCAAATGTGGCCACGCACGTTACAGACGCTCCTCCATATGCAGCCCAGGGGCTTCACCTGTTCTAGCCATTTTCCTGATGCTATATTTTCCGGCTCCCTGGCATCTTTAGAGTTTTGAATTTGGCAGCCTTCCCTTTGATGGAAGGAAGCTGGTAGTGCCTCCTACTAGTTTTCCTTGGCTCATCACTGTCACTCCGTGCATCATCTAGCAGCTGAGATTGTGGATTGCAGAGCCGTTTGGATCGTCTCCCTCTGGGACAGCTGTAGAAATCCATAAGGTGGTCTAAAGCAAACCCCAAGTCTCCTTGGCTAGCTTGGCACTTCCACTTCACAGTGAAAAATATATCTGATAGTCCACAGAAGTATCCCTTCTGGGCCTTCTTTGTTTAAACTTAATATTTCCTGTATTAAATCATAACAATCACCACGAGGAAGGTTGAATGCTAAAGAATTCAGAATCAATTAAGACTCTGCCAGGAAATCAAAACCTTCTGTTAAGCTGTAAAATGCACTGCGATGAATTGGTGTCACCTGATAATATTGCACCAGCGATGCATTGTAAAGCCTGACACTCAAGGCCAAATGTCCCTTTCCACAAAAGCTACAATCCCCTCGCTGTGTGAAGTATATAAGTGCTAGAAGAATAGAAATAATGAGTGATTATACAGCACCTTAAATGGGGGTTCTTTTCACTAATATTGGTAGCAAAGATTCTTCACCCTTGTGACCACTTTCACTGCTCTTAGAAAAAGATTCTGCAGTGACAATGCGAAGGCAAGTCAGCCCTGTGGTCAGTCATGAGTGTCTAATAGCAGGGTTCTTCTTCCTTATTTTTTTAAAGTGTAATTCCAAGATTAGTAACTACAGATTAAAGTAACTACAGGATCTCAGACAGTGAGGCCCAGCGGCACTCACAGTGGCTGAACACAAGGTCAAAGTCTTGATGGGCACTCACAATACCTAGTTCCCAGGTAAAGGCAAAGCATTTTACCTTTAAATCAATGGGTAAGCAGAACCAAGAAGCTTTCACAGAAAAAGAAAAAAAAAACATCAGAATTCCTCATAAGCCATAAACGTTATGCCAAAAAGACAGTGATCCAGTTTACGTGTATTTCCTCATCCTAGAAAATTTCAGAAAAAATAATTTGAGGAACAGTGATGAGGCAAACAACATAATTCTGAGTCTTCCTGAATTAAAAAATTCTGCTACATGAATAGATAAAGCCATAGAAAACACATTTTTATTTCAAAAAGCATAGTTAATACTTTTTAATTATGGTTTTTGTGATTTTTTAAAAATTTTATGTGATGTTTGGATGTGGGACCTGCAAATTTCTTCCATGTGTTAGACCAAAGAATATGAAACACAGATTAACAGCTCAGAGGCAGTGATTGCAAAATGTTTTTCCAAGTTTCCTATGTTGAAGACCTTTTTTAGCTTGGGTTGGCTGCTTTTAGGTAGAGCCTGCTTTTCCTTTGATGGCCCAGACCTCGTTTTTATTCCCACTTCTGGGAAGAACTGTTTGGCTTTCATGACCTTTACTGGGCTTTGTTAATGGGGCAGGCATGTTGTTTGGGGCTGGTAGGTAATTTTAGTAGTATACAGGTGGTTAATTCCATTG
The DNA here is from genome assembly GCA_963573385.1 of Cacajao melanocephalus. Classification (NCBI taxonomy): domain Eukaryota; kingdom Metazoa; phylum Chordata; class Mammalia; order Primates; family Pitheciidae; genus Cacajao; species Cacajao melanocephalus. The sequence goes on along the minus strand of CAUYLG010062570.1, from coordinate 38,515 downwards.
CCAGGGATGTGGAACTCTCTACATGGTCAGTTTGCAGCGTGCTCTCCCGATATATACACACGGTACACTGCAGAAATGCCTACCTACTCTCAATGCAGCATGCAAGCTGTTAGCAATCTTCTTTACATTACCTGAGGCCCACTCCATCACCCCTTTCACTTAATATGATAGATTGCAGGATGTAATATAGAAAAATGTAGTGTGTATGGCATATAAACTCACAGTACATATCAGATTTAATATATAATGCACAGAAGCCACTCTATAATACATAGTCAAAAAGGCTGCAAGCTGCTGTATTGATGCCGTGCCCAGTTTAGGAGAATAAGGCAGGTTTCCATTGCCAGAAAAGAGCATAGTATTCAATTTCTCATCCAGTATAGAATATAAATAAAACATGGTGTACAGTCATACCAAACTGCATGAAATGATTTCCCTTAGTACATAAACTTGTAGCACCCCAGTCTTTGCTTCAAGTTGAATTTTCCCAATTCTCTCAGATGGCAATAGGGAATTATGTGACCTTCTACAGCAAGAACTTCCCACTTAACAGATTCTGGGGCTCCGCTGGGCCTTATGCTAATGGATGGCCATTAACCATCTTGGAGCTCCCTAGAACTCCCTCGAGCTTTACAGGCTGAGTTCCTGGATTTCTCCAGAGTCAGAAGTTGACAGGCAGCTGTCAGTCAATTGAAATTTTCTTAAAACTATACTCTGTTGCAAATAAAAGTGCTCAGTGTTTATAATGAGAAAAGATGATTGTGCCAACATGAATATGATTTAATAAAAACATTAACCCAGCAGATGTAGTCTTCAGGTCTAGTTATCTATGTAGAAATGCATACGGAGCATGCATTTCCTCTTGTTTATAGAGAGCTATTGATTAATTTTGCTTTGTGGTTTGTAAGGATGATCAGGCTATTTTGCTTTTATAATTGTACTTTAAAATGGGTAGCTCTTAGCTATGGAACTCCCCAGTTTCTGCGATATTTGGTGCAAATTGGACACCAAAGAAAACATATTCTACAGAAAAACTTAAAATATATCCACATTACTTCTTTCATTGGGTTATGTGGCCTGATGGGAAAAAAAATAAGTAATACCAGAAACCTCTGAGATTAGTTTTATCTTTGTTCTTCCTGCAATGTTCTGGGTAACTTCTTTTTTTTTGTTTACTTCATTCAACCCAAAATAAGTGTGGTTGGTAAACTTATGCCTATTCCACCAGATCTGTTGGTTAAAGTGTGGATGCTGCTTAGGAGTGAGAATGCAGCAGTTCATTTGAGATGAAGACAGGAGTACGTTCCTTAGGGCTTGTACAGAGATGTAAGTCTGTCATTCTTTTGACTCTAGCTCTCAAGCTGATTCCAAACTTAGTTGTGAAGTCATTGTTCAGAGGGAATTTTAAGTGGCTACTGCTATAATGTTTTAATCTAAGTGGTTAGAGTACAGTGTCTTTTTTGTATTATCAACCTTTTGTATCACAAACTCTTTGTCATTCCTGAATCTAAAATATAGGGAATAAATATTGGCTGGGAAAAAAAAGGAATTAAAAACTGTTCTATCAAAGCTGGGACTTTCACCAAAGAGCAGATGAAGAACCTAGATGAGTACTAAGATCCTGATGATTATTCTGACTTGTTACTGATAACATTAACCACCAGACCTGCTTAGTTATGGTCATGGCCTTTTTATAGTCAGTTCTTAAATTCTAAATGTCTCTCTCTTGTTTAATTTTGATATCATTTTAGACATAGTGAATGTTGCAAGAATAGTGCAAAGAATTCCTAAATATCCTTCACCCAGATTATGTTAACTTTTTACCAAATTTGCTTAATGATTTGCTCTTTTCATCTATATTATGATTACTATTCTTATTATTAGGTCTATATAATATTATTTTTCTGATTCATTTGATAGTAAACCGCAGACATAAAGGGCCTTTACTTTTAAATAGATTTTTGTGTATAAAGAACAAGGACACTCTGATATAACCACAGTAAAATGATCAAAATCAAGAAAGCAATATTTAATAAGATGCTATTATCTGATTTACAGACCTTATTCAAAATTTTTCAATTGTCCTAATAAAAACATCTTCACAGCAAAAGAGAGAAGAACATTCTGGCTCAGGATCCAATCTGAGATCACACATTGCATTTTGTTTTATCTTTTGCATCTCTTTGATTCTAGAACATTTTCTTACTGTGTCTTTCATGACCTTGTCACTTTTCATGCAATGTGCCTTACTCTGGGTTTTCCCAATGTTTCCTCATCAGCCAAATGACTCTTAAATAAGATTTTTCCAAGAGAGAGTTTGGAGGAAGTTCTCATTTTTCTTGGAGCATGTGATATTAACAGGGTCTAGTATAAAAAGGTATTGAAACCAAAGCATGGATAGATAAGCCACAATATAAGATAGCAATAGGGTCACTCACAGAGTTATCTTCATAACTGGGTCTGAAATAGCCCCAATCCTCAAAGCACTCCATGGAATTTAGTATTTTGTCAAGACAATAGGCAAAGAAGAGACAGCTTCCAAGCATGGGTACCTGGGCTTAGAATTCGGTATAGAAATACATAATTCACAAATGAAGGGTAATGCATATGTGTTTTTGGTTTCTTGTATCACCCTTTATTATCTTAAGACTGAAAAGTTAATAACCCAGTGTGTAATCATGCCATTATCAGTTTACATTGTAGTAAAGCCCATTCAAATGATGATTACATATGTTAATGAGTGTCGTTATAATGCACTACACAGTACATTACCTTCAATAAATATAATTGTTTATGCACTTTAATGAGGGTATATAATGCCCCAAAACTAATGGTATTGACTGAATTGTGATTTATTGCTCTGAAACTTTGCCATTAGGGAAGGAAATCTTACAAAACCTTTTATGTTTACCTAACTTTCTTTTTGCCCCCTAAAAGCTGCCACTCATCTCTCCCTCCCTCTGTTACAAGAAGAAAATAGCTCCAAGACGCTTCCACAATGTTCCCTGTCAATGCTGTTTTCAACCTGAAGAAGCAGGAGGTGGGTTCATTTAAAGGGTTTAATGAAGATCATTATGTTTACCCCTTAGTAAGGTTTAATGCATTATCTGGCAACAAAACTGATGCCACGTCAGAATTTTGGCTTCGAATCAAATAGCAAGGAATAAAAACATTGTTTGTTAAATTACACACTAGGAATGGAAAATAAGGCCAGGGACAGCGTTTGGCCCAGGGTCCTGCATCAGACCAGGAAGGGACAGAGCTTTGTTAAGTTGCCTATGATTGCATGGCTTTGACCTGCAGGTGGGGACAAAGAGAGGGGTGGCTGGACCCCACATCGTTCATTTTAAATCTTTCCTGCTCTCCTTGGAACCTTTCTAGGAGGAAAAATTTAGTCTTATCTTGACTATGAAGCTAAACCATTCCTCATACCTGATCAACAACAACAACAACAAACCATAGTTATTGTATATTGTAGGTATTGTGTTTTTAAAATTAATATACATACTAAAAACAAAGACTAGAGTCTCTAGATGGGCTTCCTGTTGCCTATACATTTTGGCTTTCGTAGTCTTTGTGGTTCTAAGCAGACAGACACGCTGTAGCTAATGTCCTCTGCAAAGATTTCATTAATTAGAGTTCTAGGAATTACTGGCTAGTGTACACACACGCTAAAGTCACTGCTGCTGTGCTGAACCTGAACCTACACACTTATGCCAGTGGTAACAGCAATTCCTTCTTCTCCACCCAAGGAATAGAATCTCATTTGGAGCATTATCTGGTCTCTGGTTTTAGTGTGCATATTAACCAGCTAATTTCCAGTTTAGCCACAGAGTGTGCATCTGTACAGTAATTGGGGCATGATCCACCATTCTCTGTTAGTCCATCCTTTAGCCCATGGATGACACAGACCTAGCTTCCTGGTGAAAAGCAAGCTTGCGGGAGCAACTTTCTCCAAAATTTGTAGAAATAAAGTTCTGTCACCTTTGTGTACAAATTTGCATATAAGATCTCCTGGTTTTTCCATTTCCTCGGCACACTATCTGAAAGGATCAGGAGTCTTTACAAATAAATAAAATATGCAACTTAAAAAAGAAGATTAATTCATCAAGATACTCTAAATGCCAGGTAGCAATGACAACAGGGGATCCATACTGGCATCTTGAAAGCACTTTTTGAACAACAGCAGTTTCTAAAAGCAGATTCCCAGGATGGAAGGTAATCACTTGAGAAACTTTCCAACGTTTACAATGGCGTTCCAAGTAGTTTGAAAGTCAGTAGTTTTGAAAAAAAAAATTGACATTGAGATGCAATTTGTAGTAAGATCTAATTAATTTTTTTGCGCCTAAGAATAATTTATTATTTACACTTCTTATTATATATGTATTTTAGCTTCATTAGTCGGCAATGCTGGAAAAAATTATACCTTCAAGTCCTATTTATCAAATTAATGGTGCAATTTCATAGTGACACATTCCACATTCATTAAACCAAGTACAGTAAAAATGCATTTAAATTAGATTAGTGTGATGTAATAAAGATTCCAGTGTAGGGGGTGATATTCTAGCTGAAGAGAAACACCCAGATCGAGTTGAAAGCAACTTAGAGATAATGCTTCAAAATTGATTTTGGCACTGGTTTAAGTGAAAAAATAAGTGATGATGACTCTCTCCTCTAACTGCCTCTGCTTAGCTGTTGTCACGCTTTACCATGATAAAGGAAGAAGGACTCGGAGATATAGCACAGTCCTCAGACAGATGCTCAGAAGTGGCTCAGCCAAAGGCTGTAGTAGAAGCTTGTCCAAAGCTTCTGAACTATGACTGATTTGCACATGATGCAAATGAATACTGTACCCATCATCATCATTAATTAGTTTACATTTGTGGATGATAAAAAATACCAAGTAACCACAAGAATTATGTTACTATGCATATGATACTTTGCAAAAATTAAGGAGGGATTATGTAAGTTGTAACCCATAATATCTCACAAGGTGAGCATGTCACATTTCCAGATTAAATGTTGTGTGCCCATGGCATTTGAGGATGCTTCCTCTTGAGTTCACATAATACAAACATTTGAGTAATAACACTCTTTAAAAACATGTGCACTTACATAGATTTGCCTAAGCCATTGTGTTGCAAGGCCCTAGGGGGCTCTGAAATGATGTTTGGCCTGAGTTTAACATACCATCTAATGCACATCTTTTCGAGATGATGGAGATTCTTGGGGACTAAGTGAGATGGTGTTAGTGAACAGGGTGAGGAAGTACATAGGCAAACAACAGTCAACTTGTAAGCATGGTGCACTTAAATCTTTAGCAAACAGTTTTCTACAACTTTTTTCAAAATCAGGATGCAGTCAGTCTAAGTTCTGGATGTACTCACATTCTATTGCATTAATTCTATGGGAAAATTATATTTATTTCTTTGTAACTTGCTACTTAACTTTTAAAACCCATGAGTCATTTAAAATAAAGACAGCTACATATGGAAGGGTCCTATGGTAGTCCAACTGTCTGCTCTGCTTTTAAAGGCAGGTGGCTTCAGGTTGCCATAAGAAAGTGAGACCATGGCATGGCTTCTAATATCTGGGCTCAGGTTCACCCCTGTCTCGCCTGTGCCCCTGCCCATGCCTGTGACAGCTGATGTTTCTTCTAAATGTGTGTTTTGCCCAGATGTATAATATATCCTTAATAGTCATTATGGACTGACTTAGATAATAACTTTTATTGCATAGACAATAAAAGTTTAATGAGAAGGTAGTGAGGACATGGCTCTTTGGTTCAGCCTTTTTCTTTTGTTTAAAATAGAGAGCTTTTATGAAAAATGAAACGACAGTGCTTGACCTTGGATTGCTGAAAAAGATTATTTTCTATTTCTGGGTTTTTTTTTTTTTTTTTTTTTTTGAGATGCAGTTTCACTCTTGTTGCCCAGGCTAGAGTATAATGGTATGTTCTTGGCTCACTGCAAACATCCGCTCTCGAGTTCAGGAGATTCTCCTGCCTCAGCCTCCCTAGTAGCTAGGATTATAGGCATATGCCACCACACCCAGCTAATTTTTTTGTATTTTTCGTAGAGACGGGGTTTCACCATGTTGGCTAGACCGGTCTTGAACTCCTGACCTTGGATGATCTGCCTGCCTCGGCCTCCCAAAGTGCTGAGATTACAGGCGTGAGCCACCATGCTGGCCCTATTTCTGTTTTTAAAAGTGCTAAGATCCAGCATGAGTTCTCTCTGTTGTGGACATGATTGCTCTAAATATCCTGCTAGAAAGACACAGATGTTTTGGGAGATAAAGAAGCTTGAAGACCAACAGTTGGTAATTTCAGGGCCTGGAATCAGAGGTGGTTCATAAGAGGGCTGTAAGAACTCAGATTCCATGATTTTAGGGAGGTGTGCTCTTTGATGCAAGAGACTCCCCTGGGTAAACTGAGGAAATGAGTTGTGGCCCCAGAACAGAACTATATTTCTTCCATTCTGATCCCTCTTGGCATTCTTTCCTTGTCTGTTACCAAGGAGGATATAAAATGATAAGAGAACTAAGGCTGTTCTTCATCTACCACACCCTGCCCTGCACTCAGGACAACGGCATAGTAAAGACTTGGCAAAGTTCTCTAGAAATCACAAAGGTCATTTATCTAGGCTGAGTTTAAATTTAATGTTCAAAATACATAAAAATTTACTATTGTCACTATTCTAATGAGGCTTGATATCTCCCTCTGGTTCTGCGGGGAAATGTTCTGGCCGTTTTGCCCCAGTGAAATGTGAGAGAAGGTACCTAAAATAACTAACACATTAGCTTTTGAATTTTTAAGGTGGCTTTGCTCTGATCCTAGAGAAATGACGACATCTCTCTTTTCTTCAATTTCTTCATCTAAATAAGGGCAGATGCTGCTCCTTTGCCCCATGTGATTGTTACAGAGAAAACTATTTAAATTATTCTAAAGTACTTTGGAAGTGTAAAGTGCTAGAAAATGTCAATTAACGGCAATATAGTTCCACCTATAGAAAGGAAAACATTGGTGGAACAGATAAAGTAACATAATACTCCTAGAAATGTTAGGAGGAGAATTCTAAAATATTTATAGCCAGAAGCTAAGAATTTTCTCTTGGGAAAATAAAAAGAACATTAAAAACCTGCTATTTCCAGTTTCTACTTAGGATGTAGAGGGTTGGAGGAGAAGCATCATTCACAAGCTAACAACAACACAAAACAAGCTGGACATACTCCAAGGTCACAAGTGTTTTGAACTCATCAGAGAGCTGAGATCGCTTCTAACCAACTAGCCCAAAACTTAAGGAGATACAGATATATTTGGGAAAGATAGGACCTGAGCACTTGCTTACCTGAGGCAGATACAGCCAGACATAAATAAGAAAAATTAATCTGGAATAGTTAATGAATTGGCAAAACTGATTGGTGATCGTTAGGAGACTGTGTAGTTCCTTGGGGCCACAGATACAGGAAGAGTTTGCACTAACATTTAGGCTCTTCTCTATGGGCTACACAAAAAAGATTGGAGACAGCTCCAAGAAACCATCCCTTGTGGTGCAAGTCTGAGACAGAGGAACAACAGCTTTTATGAGAGGACACAAAACAAAAGCCTTAAACTGCAGGGAGAAAGGCAACATACACTGTCACTCTTAGAACACTAGAGAAAATTCATTGTAGCTAATGGAGATAAACAGAAAATTACCATCCTCCCCTGGGAGAGAGACAGGATTATGTTCTGGGAACACAACTGAAGCTAGGAGAGGGCCAGAGAACTGAGGAAACCACACTCCTATGACCAAGACCAGGGACACAGTGTCTGCCCAAGACCTCAGCTTAGTTTGCACAACAGAGAACACCTCTTTTCTTCTCCACTATCAGGCTTACAATCTTTGAGTATAAGTAACTAGAGTACTGCTGGCAGGAAAACAGATCTTCTCTGAAACACAGCACAAGGAAAAGACCCAGAGCTGAGGATGGAGTAGACAGTTGCCAAATTCTGAAAAACCTGTCCTTAGAGTACTCTAAGTGTAGGGTACCAATAGAGAAATTTGAAACCTATGACACACTAATGGTAGTCAAAGCAACAGTGAACACCCAAACCAGCTAAATTCCTAAGTAGATTGTCTCAGACTTTTACACTAAGAACCTCACAGACAGAAAAGCATGTCCATTTCCATGCAAAAAAAGAAAAATACAGTTTACCTCACTTCAATATTTACTGCCCTACAAAAGATACCAGGCTATCAACAAAAATTTATGAAAACCCTTGCAAATAAAAAAGCAAGGAAAAAATTCCAACATGTTACCAAGCCAAAGCAATGAACAGAACCAGGCTCAAATATGATATAAAAGTTAGAACTCTAAGACCAAGAATTTTAAATAGTTATGATCAATATGTTATAGGTTATAATAGAAAGTATTAGAAAAATGCAAAGCTAGAAGGGAATTTCAGCAGAGACGTAGAAATTATAAGAAAAATCAAACAGAAATATTACAAATAAAAAGTACAGTGGCAAGGATGAAAAATGCCTCTGATAGGCTCACTAGTAGACTTACATAACCAAGGAAAGAATCAGTGAACTTGACGATAGGTTGATAGAAATGACCCAAACTAAAAAACAAGGGAAGAAAGAATAATAGCTAAGAGCTTTCCAAAATTAATGGCAGATAACAAACTACAGATGTAAAAATCTCAAAGAAGATTAAGCAAAATTCCAAAAATTATATATCTAGATGTTTTATGTCTAAACTTCTGAAAACAAGAAACAAAAAGAACATTTTGAAGGCAACCAGAGGAAAAAATATACACTACAGGTAGAGGCATTGAAAATAAGAATTACAGCAAACTTCTTGACAGAGATTATGCAGGTCATCAGGCAATGGAGTGGCATCTTTAAAGTGCTTAAAAGCAAACAAATCTGACAATCTAGAAATCTATACTTAAGGGAAAATATCTTTCAAAAAATAAAGCAGACATAAATACTTTCTCAGGAAAACAAAAACTGACAACTAATTTCCAACAGACCTGCACTTCAATAGGAGTCAAACAAATTTTCCAGAACAAACAGAATAGTATTTCTGGTAGAAAATGGAATCTATGCAAAAAAGTGAAGAGTGCTAGATATGGACTAAATGAAGGTGATATAGTTTGGATATTTGTCCCCTCAATATTTTGTATTAAAATATCCCCAACATTGGTAGTGAAGCCTAGTGAGAGGTGCTTGGGTCATGAGGGCAGATCCCTTATGAGTGGCATGGTGCCCTCCTCTTGATAATGAGTGAGTTCTCACTCTGTTTGTTCACAAGAGAGCTGGTTGTTTAAAACATCCTGGCCCCTCCTTTCCTCACTCTTGCTTCCTCTATTGCCATGTGACATGCCAGCTCCCCCTCTTCCCTTCTGCTATGACTAAAAGCTTCACGAGGCCCTCATCAGAAGAAGATGTGGGCACCATGTTTCTGTACAGCCTGCAGTGCCATGAGCCAAATAAACCTCTTTTCTATAGATTATTCAGTCTTGGTATTTCTTTATAGCAAGGCAATTTGGACTGACACGGAAGGTTATAGTACAGTTTATTTTTACTACCTTAAATTATTCTAAAAGTTAACTGATTATCAAAACAAAAATAATAACAATGTATTTTGTGTTTAGAGCATGTCTAAAAACAAACTATATGACACAAATGCTGACAATAGCACAAAGGTTGGGGAGGAAAATTTGAGACTATCCTATTTTAAGGTCTATACATGAATGTGAAACATTGTATTTTTTAACACCACAACAACAAAACCTAAACTAAAAATCAGGAATTATTTTTAATCATCTAGGCCTAAACAGTACTATTGAACAACTTGACGCAACTGACACTTATAAGACACTCCACCAACGACATAGAAATTCACATTTATTTCAAGTGCACATGAAAGCAAGGTAGACTACATTTTGGGACAGAAAACAAAGTTTAGCAAAATGATAAGAATAGAAATTATGCAAATTCTGTTTTGTAACTATAACTGAGTTAAACTAGAAATCAATAACAGATACTTGAAACTATCCAAATATTTTAAAATTAAACCTATTTCCAAGTAAAGGTTGAAGTAAAATTTATATATATTTTCAACTAAAGAAAAATTAAAATGCAATATATCAAAATTTGTAGAACACAGCTAATGCAGCTTTTAGATGATAATTTGTAACCATAAATGTTTGTATTAGGCCAGGTGCAGTGGCTCACGCATGCCTGTAATCCCAGCACTTTGGGAGGCCAGGGCGAGTGGTTCATTTGAGCCCAGGAGTTCAAGACTAGCCTAAGCAATATGGCAAAACCCTGTCTCTATTAAAAAATACCAAAAATTAGCTGGATGTTGTGGTGCTCATCTATAGTCCCAGCCACTTGAGAGACTGAGGTGTGAGGATCACCTGAGCCTGGGGAGGTCAAGGCTACAGTGAACTGTGATTGTACCACTGCACTCCAGCCTGGGTGATAGAAGAAAACTCTGTTAAAAAAAAAAAGTTGCTATTAGAACTTTTATAAATGAATCAACTTTTAGTTGATTAGTCTTAAATCGACTGATTTTTGACAAAGATGTAAAGGCAATTTAATAGAAAAAGGATAGTCTTCTCAACAAATGATGCATCAATGTGCAAAACTGTGAACATTGGCCCATTCTTCATACTTTATGCAAAAATTAACTAAAAATAGATCACAGATCTAAATATAAAACAAAATTCTCAAATTTCTGGAATAAAATGTAAGAAAATCTTTGTAATCTTGGTTTAAGCAAAAAGTTCTTAAATTAGACAGCAAAAGCCTGATCCAGAAGAAAAAACTTTGATAAATTGGACTTTATTGAGGTTAAAAATGGTCACTCTACAAATATCATGTTAAGAAAATAAAAATACATGCCAGATCCGTTTTTACAAATCATGGATCTCACAAAAGCTTGTTTATGTAATATATATTTTTAAAAATCTCTCAAATTCAAGAAGATAAACAACCCAGTAAAATGGACAAAACATTTGAACAGCACATTCCCAAAAAAGATATACAGATGGCAAAAACGCACATAAAAAAAAATTAAATATCATTAAACACTAGGGAAATGCAGAATTAAAATGACAGTGAGCTACCGCTATACACCAATTAGAATAGTAAACAAAACAAAAGAAACCCAACAAAATAACCTGGCAATATAGTATACTAAGAGCTGGCAAGGTGAAAATCAATATACAGTTCTTACATAATGCTGTTATGAATACTAAAGTGGTATAGTCATTTTGGAAAACAATTTGATACTTTCTTATAAAGAAAAACACGCATACGTTTACTTTGTGATATGGAAACACATCTAGGTATTTACTCATGAGAAAAACTTATGGCTTCACAAAAACCTGTATTGAATTATTTATAGCAACTAACCATTAAGAACTGGAAACAACTTAAATATCTTCTAACTGGTGAGTGGATAAACCTGGGTACATGCATACAGTAGAATATACTATTCCTCTGCCAATCAAAAAGAGGAGCTATTAATAGACATAACAACAGTAATAAATCCCAAATAATTTGACACATGAGAGAAGCCATCTAAAAGGCTAGATAACGTATGATTCCATTTGTAAGACATTCTGGAAAAAGCAAATCCATAGGTAGAGAGTGTAGGTCAGTGTCCAGAGATTGAGATGGGAGGTGGGGCTGACTACAAAGGAGCAGTGCCAGGGAGTTTTGGTGTAGTAGAACAATGTTTTATCATGACTGTGGTGGTGAACATACAACTTGATACATTGTCAACACTCATACCACAAAGTGTAAATTTCAGTGTGTGAATATTTTTTTTAAAAAGAAATGAGTTGTGACAAGCCTCCTAAGTGCACAGCTCTATCTGGGAATACACCAACAACACAGAAGAGGTTGAGCAAATTGTTACGATAGTAAGATATTACATGGAATTATCAGGGGAGCAGGCATATGCCCTTCTCTGTAATGCTTCTGATAATAAGAAAAGGGGAAATTTACCCAAAGACTTCCAGAACCATGCAGTTGTAGTTAAGAAGGAGATGGAAAAGAAATAACATTTAATGAGTACTTTTTTTAATACTGTGTGTTTTGCTAGATAACTTATTTATGCAGAGTAACGGATTCATTTCTCACTGTGACCCCAAGGTATCATTATTTCCATTTTACAGATGAAGAAACAAGGGCACTGAGTGGCTGAACAACATACTCAAATGTATTGGTCTTTCTTATCTATTGTTATTATTTCTTTATCTGGAAGCTATAGAGTCTGCATAGGGCCACAACAAATTTTAAAATAGGAGATTGCAGGCAATAGGGATCTCTGATTTTATTGCAGTATATTGCTGTTCATACTCAATATTAAATACTGCTTAGTACAATTTTTAAAAATTTTCACTTAAACATTCGTAAGTGAATAAAGTAGTGTTGGATTAAGAGTTACATGATTTACAGAATTTATCCCTCATGGCTTGTTTCTGCAAGTGTTCAGAGATTTAGAAATGTCTTGCTTATTCTAGACAAGGATCAAAAAAACCACATGGGGAAAAAAGTACCACTTTCTTAAAAATGGAGAAAAGGGCTTGATGTCAGAATAGGGAGGGTTAGAATTTAATTAAAATTGATTTTGGCTGAGTGCAGTGGCTCATGCCTGTAACCTCAGCACTTTGGGAGGCCAAGGAAGGAGAATCACTTGAGCTGAGAAGTTCAAGACCAGCCTGGGCAACATAAGGAGACCCCGTCTCCAAAAATAAAATAATAATAAAATTGATTTCACTGGGCTAGGGTATTATTCATATTTTCCCCTTTTTATGATACTATTGTAATGTATATCTGGTATTTGACCATCTTATACTACCTTCAACTAAAGGGAACTTCTGAGCATAAAATTTAATAAGTATCTAAACTATCAACCTAAATAGAAATATTACATTCTGGAACACAAAGACAATACTTTAAAGTTTATAAGAAATTGAGCAAGATGGCTGAGTAGAGGTACCTAATAATTGTCCCCACTACCCTCCAAAAAAAAAAAAAAAGCAGAGCAACAACACTACATTTTGACCAGAGGGACAAAAGGAAAGTACTGGAGTAAAGCAAGGGAATGGCAGAAACCTGTGGAGCATGAAGAAGGGAAGCAAATGCCTGGTTTCTGCCGCTCAATTCTCCCAGTTGGGGTCAGCTCAGAACCAGGAGGGCCTTCTCCCTGTGGGAAAGGTAAGCAGGAATTCCCCAGTGGTCCCCATCACCACTGTGGATACCTGCAGTCTTTGCTACTAGAGAATCTTGCAGTTGTCACAGGCCCTGGGCTCAGTTCACGTAGCTGCAGTACCCCAAAGAAGGAGCTTACCTTCTGCCCTGCTCCCTATGGCCCAGGCTGCTATGGCACAGTCCCATCTTGAAACCGATACCCCTGCATCCCATTCCAGGAAGCAGTAGCCACTGTATTTCCTTCAGCCTTGAGGCTCTGCCATCGTTGCACCATGCTTTCACACATACGATAGTATACTATTCCCCAGCTGAACTGCTACAGCTCCCTACCTCTGGGTCAAGCTGCCTCAGAAGGACTTCATTTCCCCCAGTCAAGTTCTGACTGGCCTTTCTCCCTACCAACCTGGAGCTTATGCCCAATGGAGCATCTTCTCCTGCCATCCCCTCCCTCATCTGGCCTAAACCAGCCCAGTGCCTAGCCCTCATAAGAATCCACACTTCAGCTTAGGGGAGCATCTGTGATGTGGTGCCCAAGCCCATGAGACACCACTCTGCTTCTCAGGGGACCAGGAGCACCAGCCCAGTGGAGAACTGCCAGTTTCTTGGAGCCTGAGCCAACTTGTATACTGACTGTCAGGAGACCCAGCCTAGTAGAGAAACTATGCTCTTAGGTACCCCAGCTGATAGGGCATTCCACCTGCAGGGAGTTAGAGCTTTGGCTGGGTTGTACCATACTACCTTCTGGGCCAAATAATCCCAGTGTCCTACTTTTTGGGATCTGGGCTAGCTCTCTGGAGTCTGGTCTGCAGAGGTGTCCCACCTCACGAGGGAGTGATATTATCCTTGTGCCACTCCCCATAACATAGAGACCAAGCCACAACTCCATCCCACCATTCCTGGATCCCTGTTGCCACTACACCCAGCCTTGCAGAACCTGGACCATTTCTGTGTTGTACCACCCCAGAGTCCAGAGATACCACTATACTATCCTTCCTCTCTGGGGACCCAAGTTTTCACTGTGCCCTGTTGGCTCTGTGACCTGAATGGCAGCTGTTTCTGATTCCCCAGACCTGAGCCTTTGGGATATTCCTTCTTCTTCAGTCTATGCCAGTGCTGCATTCTCACCCTCAGGATCAAAGTCAACTATATCCCTGCCTCCTGGGTCCAAGCTACCTGGGAGCGCCTCACAGTCACCGTCCTTAGCTTTATTTATAGAAGAGCTGCATTCACCTATGCCTCAGAGAGTGACCTTGCACCCATGTCATAGATACCATAGTAGTTAACAGGATACTGAGCCCAGGACCGCAGTTCCATAGCCACTCTGGGCATCTGTTCCCTGGAACACAACATTGCTGTGGCTGCTTGTGGGCCGTTTCAGACCTTACATCAAGAGGGATTTCCCCAATGATGTCTCTTCACTGTGGGGAAAACAAGAACAGACATACCTCTAAAGTCCTTGCCACCAAAAACCTATGCTGCCACCATTGCTGCCACAAACTCGTATGACCTAGGCTATTGAAATAGTTGCAGTCATTGATGACATTTGATCACAGCTGAAGAAGCTGACTGGAGACTATACTACTGCACCCTTCCAGAATCAGAATCAACACACTCTGCCATACCAACACCCTAGGGGCCATGTGCAGGTGAAACACTTTATCTATGAAAGCTGCTCTATACATTTGGAAGAGGTGAAAATCAGATACACAGACATCAATGCAGGGACAAAAGAAATATGAAAAAGCAAGGAAACATGACACCACCAGAGAGACATAATAATTTTCCAATAACTGACTCCACAGAAACAAAAATTTATGAATTTCCTAAAGAGGAATTCAAAATAATGATCTTAAGGAAATTCAGTGAGATACAAGAGGATGCAAAAAGAAAATTCTATGAAATCAGGAAAACAATTCATGATCTGAATGATAAATTCAACAGAATTAGATATCATTAAAAAGAACCAAACAGAAATCTGTAAGCTGAAGAACTCAATAAATGAAATATAATGTGTAGTAGAAAATGTCAACAGTAGAAGAAAGATCAAGCAGAAAATAGAATCTGTGAACTGGAAGACAGGTCTTTTGAAATAGTTCAGTCAAAGGACAAAATTTAAAAAAATGAAAGAGAGTGAAGAAAGCCTATGGTACCCATAGGACACTGTAAAGCAAATGAATGGTCACATTATGAGGGTTCCACAATGGGAAGAGATGGAAAAAGCCATAGAAAGCTTATTTAACAAATTAATTGCTGAAAACTCACAGATCTTCGGAGAGACATAGATATACAAATCCGTGAATCTCAAAAGCCTCAAACAGGATTAACCTAAAGAAGTTCCACAGAGGTATATTATAAATAAAAATGTCAAAAGTCATCGACAAAGAAATAATTTTACAAGCGGTAAAGCATCAAGTGATATACATGGAAACCCCATTAGATTATTCATGGAAGTCTCAGCGGAAACCTTGCAGGCCAGGAAAAAATGGGATGATGTATTCAAAGTTCTGAAGAAAAACAAAAAAGAAAAAAACCCTCAAAACCTCATAGCCAAGAATACTATATCCAGCAAAACTGTTCATCAGAAATCAAAAAAAAATAGTCTTTCTCAGACAAACAAAAGCAAAAGAAATGTATCATCACTAGACCTGCCTTGTTAGAAATGCTTAAAGGAATTCTTCAACCAGAAATAAAAAGATGATAATCAGTGCAAGAAAACCTATGAAAGTCTAAAACACTGGTAGAGGTAAATGCATAGTCAAATTCAGAATACTCCATCACTGTGATGGTGGGGTGTAAACTTTTTTTTTTTTGAGACAAGATCTTGCTCTGTCACCTAGACTGGAATTCAGTGGTGTGATCTCAGTTCACTGCAACCTTTGTCTTCTGGGCTCAAGCAATCCCCCCAGCTCAGCCTCCCCAGTAGGTTGGACCACAGGCACATGCCCAAATCTTTCAAATCTTGAGTATGAATTCTAAAAGTCAAATTGGTAAAAAAAAATATAGCTATAATAAATTATTAAAGAATAAACAATATACAATGGTGTAAATGGTAAGAGGAGGGTAAAAGCCTAGAGTATCCGTACGCAACCAAAGTTTTGTTGTGGGTGGCTAAAAATAGTCTATTACAACTATAAGATGTTTTAGGTAAGTCTCATAACAACCACAAAACAAAAAGCTATAGCAGATACACAAATGAGAAAGAGAAAAGAATTAAAGTTTAGCACTACAGAAAAATACCAACCACAAAGGTAGACAACAAGAGAGGGAAAAATGAACAGAAGATATACCAAACAATCAGAATACAATAATAAAATGTCAGGAGAAAGTCTATCTATCAAAAATAATATTGAATGTAAATGGATTAACATTCCAATCAAAAGACACAGAATAGCTTAATGGATTAAAGAACAAGATTCAATTATGTGCAGCATACAAAAGATCAATTTTAGCTTAAAAGACACTCAGAGACTGTAAGTGAAGGAATGGAAGAAGAAATTTCATGTAAATAGTATCCAAAAGAGAGTAGGAGTGGCTGTACTGATATCAGATAAAATAGACTTTAAGTCAAAAACTTTAACAAGAGACAAAAAAGGTTTTACTATTTACTATTTATTTATAATTATTTAATTATAATAAATAATTTAATAATAAAGGAGTCAATTTATTAAGAAGATACAGCAATTGAAATTTTATATTTATCCAACACTGAAGAACATATGTATATATAAATAGACATGAGGATAGAGATAGTTAGCAATACAATAGTAGTACTGTTGTATTAGTAATAGTACCCCACTTTCAATAATGGATAGATCAACTAGACTAAAAATTAACAGGTAGATACTGGGCTTGAACTGCACTTAATACCAAATGGACCTTACTTACATATGTAGAACTTTCCATCCAACAGCAGCAGAATATATATTCCTATCTAGTGCACATGGAACATTCTCCGGGAGAGACTATATGTTAGACCACAAAGCTAGTCTTTAAGAATTCAAGATTGAAAAACATCTAGTATTGTTACTGACCACAATGATATGAATTGCAGTCAATATTTAGTATCAATAGAGAAGAAATCTTGGAAAGTTCACAAATATGTGTAAATTAAATAATATGCTCCTCAACAATCAATGAGTCAAAAAAGAAATCAGAACAGGAATTTTAAAAATATCTCAGACAAATGACAATGGAAACACAACATAATAAAGCCTATGGGATACAGAAAAATCATTCTAAAAGGAAAATTTATAGCAATAAATGCCCACATTAAAAAGGAAAAAAGTTTCTCAAATACATAGCCTAATACTATGCCTGAAGGAGCTAGAAAAATGAATCATAACCAAAGCTAGCAAAAGAAAGGAAATCATAAAGATCGGAACAGAAATAGAGAACAAAAAATCCAGAAAAAATAAAAGCAAGAGTTGAATATTTCAAAAAACAAACAAAATTGACAAACTCCTAGTGAGACTAATATGAAATAAAGAGACAATACTCAAATACATGAAATCAGACACCTGATTTTACAACAGACACCTCAGAAATTAAAAGGATCATAAGGAAGAATTATATGCCAACTGAGTGGATTACCCAAAGCAAATAAATACATTTCTAGAAAAATGTTACCTACCAAGATTGAATCAGAAAGGAATAGAAAACCTCAACAAACCAATACCAAATAAAGTCCAGATACTTAAAAACTTTCCAATAAGAAAAGGCCAGGACCAGATGGCTTATTGGCTGAATTTTACCAAACATTCAGAGAAGACTTATCATCAATATTTTATAAACTCTTCAAACAACAAAAACAGAGCTAGAGGGAGTAGAAGGAGTACTTCCAAACATATTTTACAAGACCAGTATCATCTTGATACCCAAGCCATACAAAGACACTGCAAAGAAAGAAAACTACAGATCAGGATCTCTGATGAAATATGATGCAAAAACCTTCAATAAAATATTGGCAAACTGAATTCAACAACACATCAAAAGGATTATACATTATGACCAAGTGGGATTTATCCATGGCATGCAGGTTTAGTATATGCAAATCAATCAATGTGATATACCACATTAATAGAATGAAAGATTAAAATGACATGATTATCTAAATTGACACACAAAAAAACCATTTTTACAAAGTTCAAAATTCTTTCTTGATAAAAACTCTTAACAGTTTAGGTATAGAAGGAAAATTTATCTTTCTCTGAATAAAGACCATTTATTAAAACACACACACACACACACACACACACACACACACACACCCCACATACCCCTAACATTGTAATCACAGGGAACAACTGATAGTTTTTCCATTAAGATCCAGTGTAAGCCAGGGATGCCCCACTCTCCTCACTTCTGTTCAACATAGTACTGGAAATACTAGCAAGAGTAATGAGACAAGAAAGAGATAAAAGTCATAAAATTCAGAAATGAAAATGTAAAATTATCTCTATTCACACATGACATAATCCTACATGAAGAAAACCCCAAAGATGCCACAAAAAGTAATAGAACGAATGAATTCAGTAAAGCTTCAGGATAAAAAATCAATATAAAAAATGAGTAGTGTTTCTATACACACACAAATAATGACCTAGCTAAAAAAGAAAAAAAATTTTTTTAAATCCCATCATAACATCAGAAAAATTTAACCAAGGAAGGGAAAGATTTGTACATGGAAAACTGATTAATTTCTTTCACCAGTTTTTGAAGAAGACAAAAATAAATAAAAAGATAGATACCTTGTGTTTATGGATTGGAAAAATTAATATTGTTAAATGTCCATACAGCCCAAGCAATATAGAGATAAAATGCAATCCCTACCAAAATCCTGATATTTTTCATAGAAATAGAAAATATCTTAAAATTAATATGTAATCACAAAAAACCCTGAATACCCAAAGCAATATTGAAAAGACAAAGTTGAAAATATCATAAACCCCAATTTAAAATTATACTACAAAGCTATAGTAATTAAAACAGTACAATACTGGCATAAAAACAGAAACACCAAAAGAATAGAAAAGAGCACCCAGAAATAAGTCCAAACATAAACAGTGAACAAATTGTTGACAAGTTTATCAAAAAGACACAATGGGAAAAGGATAGTCTCTTCAATAAATAGTGCTTGGAAAACCAGATTTCCACATAAAAAAGAATAAAACTGGACCCTTATCTTACCCCAGACAGAAAAATAAAATCAAAATGGATAAAAGACCTAAATGTAATATATGAAAACCATGAAACTTTTAGAAGAGAACATAGGGGAAAAGCTCCTTGACACTGGCCTTGGCAATGATTTTTTTGGATATCACAACAAAAGCTCAGGCTACAAAAGCAAAAACAACTAAATGTGATTATATCAAACTGAAAAGCTTCTGGCCATCAAAGGAAACAATCAAAAAATAGAAAGGCAACCTGCAGACTGGGAAAAAATATTTGCAAACCACATATCTGATCATGGGTGTATAGCCAAAATCTATAAAGAATGTTTACAACTCAATGGTGGAAAAATAAATAACCCAATTCAAAAATGGGCAAAGAACCTGAATAGACATTTCTCTAAAGAAAATAAGACATAAAAATGGTCAACAGGTATATGAAAACGTTCTCAACATCACTAATCATCAGGGAAATGCAAATTAAAACCACTGTGAGATATCACTTCACACCTGTTAGGATGGCTATTATCAAAAAGACAAGAGATAACAAGTGTTGGGAAGGGTATGGAGAAAGAGAAACTAGCACCCTGTCAGTGGGAATGCAGATGGGTAAAGTCGTTGTGGAAAAATAGTATGGAAGTTTCTAAAGAAATTAAACATAGAACTACCATATGACCAAGCAAACCCTCTTCTGGGCATATACCCAAAGAAAATAAAATCACTGCCTCATAAAAATATCTGCACTCCCATGTTTACTGCAGCATTATTCACAATAGCTAAGATATAGAAATAACATTAGTGTCTGTCCATTGATGAATGGATAGAGAAAATGTATATATGCAGTGGAATATTATTCAGCCTTAAATACCAATTGCCATAATATAAATGAACCTGGAGGATATTATGCTAAATGAAATAAACCACACACAGAAAGGAAAATATTGCATGATTTCACTTACATATGGAATATACAAAACAGAAAATATGTCAAATATACAGAAATAGAGAATAAAACAGTGGTTACCAAGAGGTGGGGTAGAGATGGGGAAAAGTGGAAAATGGGGGAAACATAGGTCAAAGGATATAAAGTAGGAGATATGCAGAATAAACAAGTCTAGACTTTTCATGTACAAAATGAGGACTACAGTTAATTAAGTTATATTGGATTAGGAATTTTTGTTAAATAAGTAGATTTTAGCTACCTTTGCCAAAAGGAAAAAGTAACTGTGTGAGATAAGAGGTAGGTTAATTTGCTTCATGATTGTAAACATTTTACAATCTCTCTATATATATCTTATAACATGACGTGGTAAACCTCAAATATGCACAATAAAATTTATTTTTCAATTTATGTAAGAAATTATATATAATAAAGACTATATTCCTAAATATTCTATTAAAAAGTAATTGTTCAGTAATTGGTTTTTAACCAGCTCAGGGGAAAAAAAAAATCAGATCACTACCCCACATGCCAAGTTAGTTCCAAAAGAATTGAATATTCAACTACAACGAAAAAAGAAAAATGTACCAGGAAATTATTAGTCTCTTGAGAATGAGGAAGGCCGTTCTAAGTATAATATCAAAGGCAGAAATGAAAAGGAAAAAATTGATAGTGTCAACTACATATAAATGCAAAACTTCCATAATCAAAACCTTTAGAAACTAAATTAAAAATGCCTGGCAGAATAAAAAAAATAAAAACTGAAAAAACAAAAACACTGCAACAGAAAAAGTGTTGATATTCCAAATGTTAATGTTCCAAATAGTATAGATATAAACAACCTACTAGAAAAAATGACAAAAAACTTGAGTAAAAGTTACACAAAAGAATTAGGCAATCAATATATGAAAAAATTGTCTTACGATAAAATAATCAAATACATAGAAATTTAAAAATAAAAAAAATGTAACGTTTAAGTTTAAGATGCCCTTTGGAGTTTATCACATTGATGAATAATAATTCTCAATATCCAGTTGTGGGAAGTGATATGGTTTTGCTCTGTTCCCACCCAAATCTCAACTTGAATTATAGTTCCCATAATTCCCATGTGTTGTGGGAGGGACCAGGTGGAGATAACTGAATCATGGGGGCAGTTTTCCCCATCCTGTTCTCGTGCTAGTGAGTTAGTTCTCATGAGATCTGATGCTTTTATAAGGGACTTCCCCCTTTATGGGGCACTCATTCTCCTACCACTGTGTGAAGAGGTGCCTTTACCATTAATGTAAGTTCCTAAGGCCTTTCTAGCCATGTGGAACTCTTTCCTTTATAAATTACCCAGTCTCAGGTATGTCTTTATTTGCAGCATGAGAATGAACTAATATAGTAAATTGGTACTGGGAGAGTGAGGCACTGCTATAAGGATACCAAAAATGTGATAGTGACTTTGGATCTGGTTAACAGGCAGAAGATAGAACAGTTTGGAGGGCTCAGAGGAAGACAGAAAATGTGGGAAAGTTTTGAACTTCCCAGAGACTTGGGCCTCAGAAGACAGGAAGTTGTGGGAAAGTTTGAAACTTCTTAGATACTTGTTAAATGGCTTTGACCAAAATGCTGATAGTGATATAGACAATGAAGTCCATGCTTAAGTGGTCTCAGATGGAGAGGAGGAATTTGTTGGGCACTGGAGCAAAGGTGACTCTTGCTATACTTTACCAGAGACTGGCAGCATTTTGCTCCTGTCCTAGAGATCTGTGGAACTTTGAACTTGACAGAGATGATTTAGGGTATCTGGTGGAAGAAATTTCTAAGTGGCAAGGCATTGAAGAGGAAGCAGAGCATGAAAGTTTGGAAAATTTGCAGTTTGATGATGCAATAGAAAAGAAAAACCCATTTTCTGGGGAGAAATTCAAGCCTGCTGCAGAAATTTGCATAAGTAACAAGGAGCTGATAATGACCGAAATAATGGGGAAAATGTCTCCAGGGCATGTCAGAGACTTTCACAGCAGCTCTTCCCATCACAGGCTTAGAAGGGAAAAATGGTTTTCTGGGCCAGGTCCAAAGCCCCTCTGCTACGTGCAACATTGGGATTTGGTGCTCTGTGTCCCAGCTGCACCAGTCATGGCTAAAAGGGGCCAATGTACAGCTCAGGCTGTTGCTGCAGAGGATGCATGCCCCAAGCCTTGGCAGCTTCCATGTGATGTTGGGTATACAGAAGTCAAGATTTGAGGTTTGGGGACCTCCACCTGGATTTCAGAGGATGTATGGAAATGCCTGGTTGTCCAGGCAAAAGTTTGCTGCAGGGGTGGAGTACTCATAGAGAACATTTGCTAGGGCAGTACAGAAGGAAAATGTGAGGTGGGAGCTCCTACACAGAGTCCCCACTGGGGCACTACCTAGTGGAGCTCTGAGAAGAGGGCCACCATCCTCCAGACCCCAGAATGGTAGATCCATCTACAGCTTGCACTGTGTGCCTGTAAAAGCCACAGACACTCAATGCCAGCCCATGAAAGCAGCCAGGAGTGGGGCTGTACCCTGCAAAGCCACAGGGGTGGAGCTGCCCAAGGCCATGGGGTCCACCTTTTGCATCAGCATGACCTGGATGTGAGACATGGAGTCAAGGGAGATCATTTTGGAACTTCAAGGTTTAATGACTGCCCTATTAGATATTAAACTTGCATGGGGCCTGTAGCCCCTTTGTTTTGGCCAATTTCTCCCATTTGAAGTGGGTGTACCCCCATTGTGTCCAGGAAGTAACTAACTTGCTTTTGATTTTATAGGCCCATAGATGAAAGGGATTTGCCTTGTCTTAGATGAGACTTTGGACTTGGACTTTTGAGTCAATATTGGAATGAGTGAAGACTATGGGGGACTGTTGGAAGGGCATGATTGTGTTTTGAATTATGAGAACATGAGATTTAGGAGGGGCCAGGGTAGAATGATATGGTTTGGTTGTGTCCCCACCCAAATCTCACCTTGAATTGTAGTTCCAGTAATCCCTACATGTCATGGGAGGGACCCAATGGGGATAATTAAATTATTCTTTTCTTGTGGTAGTGAGTTAGTTCTCACGATATCTGATGGTTTTATAAGGGGTTCCTTCCTTTGCTGGGCACTCATTCTCTCTCCTGCCAACCTGTGATGAGGTACCTTCTGCCATGATTGTAAGTTTCCTGAGGCCTCCCCAGCAATGTAGAACTGTGAGTCAATTACACTTCTTTCCTTTATAAATTACCCACTCTCAGATATATTCATTAGCAGCATGAGAACAGACTCATACAGCTAGGATTTCAGTGAACCAAAACTTTTCATTTACTACTACAGAAGACAAAAGCAAAAACAAGTTTTTCCATGGGCATTTGAAAAAAGCATTTTAAAAACTTAAATGCTGCATAGTTTTGACTCAGAAACTGCAGTTTTAGGAAGCTATCTGGAGGAAATCAACAATCAGGGGCAAGATTTCCCTATGTTTGTTGCATTACTGTCACTAGTAGCAAAATGTGAAAATAGCCTGCCTGCCCTACAATGGGACATTGGTTGAATAATTTATTGTCTACATATGGAACACTTTCAGTGATTTGCTGGAGCTGGCTCATACTGGCTTGCAAGTATCAACTGTTAAAACTTCAGGAATTTTACAAGGCAGTTGTCGAACTGTTAGTAGCTTGAAATCAACCATGGTGGGAATATTTACACCATGGAAATCAGAAAATGCTACAAATTCAGGCCGGTTTTATCCCTTGGAGATCTGGTTCTTAAATATCTACCAGCATATTACTGCCTTACATCTATTATTAATGATATTTGTATAATAGTAAATGACAAGAGAAAATGTTTACTATATTTTATGTGAGGATGATAGCATCTAAAACACTGTGTATAAATCCAGTTACTTAAAAAACACAGGAAAAAGACTGGAATATGAGCTATGTTTTATTTTTTAATTGATTAGATTAAATATATTGATTTTTGCCAGGTGTGGTGGCTCATGCCTGTAGTCCCAACATTCTGGGAGACCAAGGGGGGCAGCTTGCTTGAGCTCAGGAGTTCAAGAATAGCCTGGGCAGTACAGTGAAAACCTATGTCTACAATAAAAAAAAATTAGCCAGGCATGGTGGTGCACATCTATAGTCCCAGTTACTTGGGAGGCAGAGACAGAAGCCAAGGAGGTGAAGGTTGAGCCAAGAAGGTGAAGGTTGCAGTGAGCCAAGATCACAGCACTGGACTTCAGCTTGGGTAGCAAAGCCATACCCTCTCTCCAAAAATATCTATATATATTTTAATATTATATATTATATAAAATTATATAACATTGTTTGTATAATATATATAAAATTATAATATATATTAATATATAATATATATTAATACATAATGCTTATATATTAATATATATTATAATATACATTTATATATTATAATATATTATATATTATATATTTTATATTATATATATTATATTTGAATTTCCTATGTGGAACATTTGATCTTTTGTAATAAAAAGTTTTTTATTGAGAGAAAAATTTTTGATGCTCTTGACTGTTATTGTGTTACTGCTAAATATTACTATGAAAATCCCTATAATAATTTAGAGCAGAGATAACAAACTACAATCTGTGGGCCAGGTCCAGCCTGCCAGCTGTTTCTGTGAAGTTTTATTGGAACACAGACATGCTCATTTGTTGGCATATTGTTTGCAGTTGCTTTTGCACCATACATGGCAGAATTTAGTAGTTGTACAGAGACCATGTGGCCAAGAAATCCCTACAATATTTGCTGTCTGGCCGTTAATAGAAGAAGTTTGCAACCGCTGCTCTAGACATGCCTTGGGCTGCCTGCTCAGCCCCGCTTCTACTTCATTTAAGGAATCTTTTCTCTCTCACAGCCCGTCCTGAGTAGGGTTGCCCAAGTTCATCCTGTTTCCCAGGTTGTGATTGACTGGGCTAAAGAAGGGAACTTGACTCTACCACTGACTATTTTGTTTTTGTGTTTTTGGAGACAGGGTCTTACTCTGTCACCCAGGCTGTGAGGCTAGAGTACAGTGGCATGATTTTGGCTCACTGCAACCTCTACCTCCCAGGTTCAAGCAATCCTCCCACCTCAGCCTCCTGAGTAACTACGACTACAGGCTCGTGCCCAGCTACATTTTTTGTATTTTTATTAGAGATGGGATTTTGCCATGTTGCCAGGCTGGTCTCAAACTCCTGGGCTCAAGCAATCTGCCCACTTCAGCCTCCTAAATTGTTGGGATTACAGGCATGAGCCACTGTGCCCAGCCCTATGACTGACTATTCTTAAACTGGCTTGTATTCTACAACTTACGTTGCAGTCAGATTCCTCTTTGGGGAATTTTGTGTTGGTAAGTCAGCAAACTGTTTAAAGTAGTCACAGAGGATGCAGCTAGAACCCAAAAGCAATCTCAGGCTTAAGTTTTGTGCAAACTGAATCTACTGAGACAGTTGGAAGACAGAGAGAGAGAAAAAAAAAAGCCCAGGGGTAGCCCAGATAGGAATCATGCAGTAAGCAAGACTGCATTGTGTCTGGAAGGAGAGGGAAGACTTGGTTCCTTCCTGTAGTTTTTTGTTTTTGTTCCTGTGAAGCAGAGTTATACTTTGGTTCTTGTATGCAAATGTCTGTCAGGTTTCTCATTTTTAACATTTTTTAAACTTCCTTCTTCTTGAGCTAGAATTGAGTGTAATCAGATGAGCCTTGAATAAGATAACATACTCTTAGAGGTACATTAGGACAAATAGAAAAAGTTTATTGTTTCTGAATGAAAATAATTTGTCAACCATGATTAATAAAAGTAGGTAATTTACCTACATGATAATGATTTGTGTGTCATAACAGCGAAAAAGTCACAATAAAAATAATATTATTACTGCTAGTATACCATTTAGATTTGTATTAAAACCCAATATGTGAATGCTCCCACTGCATTGTGATAGGAATGAGTATTTAAGCCCATTAAATATACACTTTAAGATGTCATTGGTACAGAAAAACCTGTGCAAGAGAAGTTGAAGCTTATCTTCTGTGAAAATTCAGCAGCTCCCAAATTTCTTATTTCTTACCTCTGGATTATCTAGAGTGATCTAGTCCAAGGGTGTCCAATCTTTTGGCTTCCTTGGGACACATTGGAAGAAGAAGAACTGTCTTGGGCAACACGTAAAATACACTACGATTAACAATAGCTGATGAGCTAAAAAAAAAAATTACCAAAAAACCTCATAATGTTTTAAGAAAGTTTATGACTTTGCATTGCATCACATTCAAAACCATCCTGGGCCACGTGCAGCCCGTGGGCCATGATTGGGACAAGCTTGATCTAGTCTAATAGTTGAACATCGGTTGGTCCAAACGTCGGAATTCTTTCTATTTCCTATCTAATGCTTAGTCCATTTTTGTGAGTATAACAAGATATCTTAGTCTAGGTGGCTTATAAACAACAAAAATTTATTTATGACAGTTCTGGAGGCTGGAAAGTCCAAGATCAAGGTGCCAGCAGATTTGGAGTCTGCTAAGGGCCATTCCTGGGTCGTAGACAGTTGTCTTCTTGCTGTGCCTCTCACATGGCAGAAAAGATGAAGGAGCTATCACAAGTATCTTTTATGATGGCACAATTCCATTTATAAGGGCTCTGCCAAAGACCCCACCTCCTATTACCATCACACTGGGGATTTCAACATAAGAATTTTTGGGGAGCAGAAACATTTAGTCTTTCGCAGGTGCCAAATACATTCCTTAATTTGAACTACTCTTTGTCTATTTCTTCTACAACAAATTTGAAAAAGGAGAAATGGGATTTTGAGATGTGAAGATGCAGCTGTTCTAATTGTAAACGCAGAGATCAAAGCAGAGCCACTCCACAGTAAAGAGAATGTAAAATGCTCACCTGAGAGCAGAAGAAGCGATGTACCCACTGGAACTGTAATATTCCGGGCACACGCAATGGCCATGGCAAAACCAAAAACATGATAGGCTTTTAAAAGAAAGCTCAGTAGCATGTGTGTATGTGTGAGCAGTCTGTGTGTGTGTGTGTGTGTGTGTGTGTGTGTGTGTGTGTGTGTGTTATGAGGTGCACAGTGGAGGTAGAGAGGAGAGGATGAGTCAAATATGTTTATATTGCTTTTTAACGTACAATTTTCAACGATATTCTTGTGATGCACAGTTATAGAGTATCTATCAAGTGCTAGGTTCTGGCGATAGTGGTTTATAAAATCTGCTTCCTGCCCTTGGGGAACCTACAATCTGGCAAGTGAAACAAACACATCAATAATGAACAGATAACTAGCATTCCACTGACCAAGTGAACACACAACTATGGGAACACAGAGGGACCGTGTATTGTCCTAAAGGGAATGGGAGGTGAAAAGTGTTAGAGAAAGTTCCACAGAGGTGGGCCTTCAAAAAAATGAGTAAAATTTCACTTGGCATAAAAATGGGGCAAAGTCACTCTAGACAGATGGGACAAAAGCACAGACAGCACGTTGCGGTAGGGTGTACTGCTGTGGTTTGTCGGGAGATAAAAGTGTTAGTAAGGAGTTCAGATCCAAGAGTAACAATGTATTCAAGGCAAAGTAAGGGTGTAAAGGGCAGCAAAGGAGTGCAAAAAGCGAATCATCCCACAAACTGAAATCCAACCATTTCTATGATAAGCTTTACCGAAATCCAAGTATACCCTGGTTGTTTTTTGAACATAGCAAAATGGAGCGAGTCTTGTAACACCTCATGATTCCATTCATATCTTTGTACTTTGTGATACATTGAAGAAAGGAGGTGACCAACTCCAGTCATTTCTTCTGCAGATATTCACAGTACACCTGCTTTGTGCCTGGAATTGTACTTGGCACTGGGGAAATAGGAGCCAGCAAGTTAGGCAGGGTCCAGTTCACCTGGAGCCCCATGTGGCTGAGGGAGTCCATAGGAAGGAGTCTCCTCTCTGCATCTTGTCTCACAGGAGTAGAGCATGGAGACCCCAGGCTGAGTTTGAACACAGTGGAGAGGCGAACCTGGATACAGCCTCTGTCCTTCTGTCACCTTCCTGATCAGCCAGTAAAAGGAGGAAATAAAAATAGAGCTCCAAGGCAAGAGAGTTTCCAATGGCAGAAACTTTGCCAATGGCCCAGTCTCAGAGCCCTGGACATCAAACCACGTAGTGCCATTATGGTGAGCAACAGTGTATGTGCATGCATGTGTGTATACATATGCGGCGTAGGCACGTGTGTGTGCAGTGCATTTGCATATGCAAATATCAGCCACAGGGGGATCCAAGTGAGCTAGACCCTGCCTATCTTGCTTGCTCCTGTTTCCCCAGTGCTGAGTATAATTCTAGGCACCAAGTAGGTGCACTGTGAATATCATGTGAGTATCATAAGCCATGGTGATGCTTTCAGCAGGGAACAGTAGCATAGCATCACGACTTTGATGCTGGCAGCAGCAGAAGAGGCAGAAGACAGGGGTTGTCATGAGGAAACCAAGAGGCTAAGAGTCACATGTGGGTCCCTTCTCCTGGGGGCTTCCGAACTATTTTTGGAGAAATTTGAGTGTGCTAGAGTTCTGAGGTGGAGAGAAAAGCCAGTGAACAATGATTTGTGGCCATTTTTATGACTCCAACAACTCTGTAAAGCAGATTTGGGATTTTTATCCTGGAGTGACAAGCAAAGGAACTGAGATTCAAACTGACGACCACAGAGCTGATGAGGAAATTGGATTGGGGCTCAAACCCAGGCCTGTTTCAGAGTCCTTTGTTCTTTTTATCATGTTTTTAACAACTGATCATCGTGTTAGCATTGCCTGTCACATGATAGGAATAAACAATAACTGGAAACACCATCTTTAAACACAAAGAATCAGTCTACACTGATGAAGTGGATGGTCTAGTGGCTTGAATACAAGGGATGTACAATTGATTTTTTAAAATCCACTCATTGGTAGGCCCTAGTCATATTGGCCAAGGCAGGTGCCTTAATTCTCTTATTCTATTCAGGGAGGCAACAGTACCGGGAGACTTTCAGGAAGCTAATCCCTTCATGGGTTGGTGAGCTTTAGAGTCAGACTTCTTTCTCTTCCTTGTACCTTGTGAGTCTGACCTTGTAAAGACTGAGAAGGAATTTAAACTCACATAATTTTTTTTATAGCAGGCCAGATAACTTTTTAAAAATAGATAAATGCATCAATATTATTGCTGGTAAGTATAGATTTTTTAAATGGTTTTCAAGGTCAATACATATTCATTGAGAGTACTGTGATACCATAGTGGCTTTTCTAAGAATTTCCTGGGCATTACCAGAAAGTAACAGATCTTCCTGGCTTTCCATCTCTATTCCAGTCTATTCACATCGGTGGGCACTAAGCAACACTAGGCTTAGAAAGGAAATCTGAAAATTGCGGATGGCAGGCAGATAGGAGCCCCTTGTTTAATTGTATTCAAACTTGTCTGAACTGGTTTCCAAAGACCTTCATCCTCTTGCTCCCCTCCTCAAGAAAAAGAGCAAACCAGCATTTTCTTTTAACTCAATTCTATTTAAGAAGGGTTTTGAAACTGAAAAGAGATGGATAGAGGGGGGACAATCTGATCTACCCGCTTTTGCAATCCACCAACAGTGCTGTATACAGAATAAGGAAGCTTCATTTCAGATTGAGGTTGCGAAGGTCGCAAGATAGCAGTGTGAGCCCCCGCTTTAATGCTGAGCGTGACATTTTTTGTCTCCTTTGTGAGGTGGTCCATATGGAACAGCATAGCACCTAGTCAGAGCTGGGCTAATTCCTTCTGGAAGGAGAGGAGAGGGTGTGAACCAGCCAGGAACAAGCAGAAGCATTTGATTCCGCAGGTTTATGCCAAGATGAAGGCTGCTGCCTACTGGGGGGATGCTGCTTCATGCCAGCTTCTCCTAAAGCAAACCAGCGGTATTAGATGACACTGGTTTCTCCCTGGCTTTTTCGACATAATTTCCAGTAATTATGTGACTGCATGATTGTCTGCACCATCAATGCTCAGGCCCACGGTGGCGGTGGGAAAGGGAAGAAAGATGAACTCTGTGATACCGACCGATGTAGGAGTCTGGGCTGCAGAAGTGTTCACAGTCTTTTGCTTTTAGCCCTGGTTGCTCTTCTCTCCCTAATTCCTGTTCAGAAAATTTATCCGTCAAGAAAGCCACCTTTAAAATTTTTCGGATTCAAGTTATTTCAAATTGTGATTATCCAAGAGCTAATTATTGCCTTTTGCACCATCCCATGGCTCTTTCTCGCCTCCCCCGTCCCTCCTGCTGCTGTCCCTTTCTCTGTCATTAGCACTTCCACCAGACACTGAAGAAGGGACAGCAGAGGAGCTCATGCTCAAATCTGCCCCCTGTGCTGGGGTGTAGCAGTTCGGCAGCTCTGTGTACAGGTTTCTGAACGGGAGGGATTAAAGTTCTGAGATTCAGCTGGGCACGGTGGCTCATGCCTGTAATCCCAGCACTTTGGGAGGCTGAGGGGGGCGGATCACTTGCGGTCAGGAGCCTGCACAACAAAGCTACACTCCATCTCAAAAATGAAAAAAAATATATGATTAGTAATTCTCAAATAATCTAATTGTTATATTTATGCAATTTCTGGGTAACTTACTCCATTTGTATTTGTATAAATAACAGATCAAACCACAGCAGGTAAATCCTGATGTCCATTTTCAATCAATTTTAGTGAAGTATAAACAGGAAAGAACCTTTCTGAGAGACAATTTTCAGAATTTAACAAAACCCCTAAAAGTGTACATATCTTTTTTGGCTCCCAAATTCCACTTTAGCAATTTACCCTAAGGCGATAAACATGAATATATTCAAAAACTTAATTAGAATAACATTTAGAAGGGCAACAGAGTTAATTTTTTTTCTTTTAAAAAATCTTTCTTAGTGAGGTGTAATTTATTTGCAGTGAAATGCGCACATCCTCAGTGTACAGTTCAGTGAGTTTTCACAAATCCACACACCCATGTAACCCACATGCCTTCAAGATATGGAATATTTTTATTGCCCCATAACATTCATTAATACCCCTCCCCGGTCAGCATCTGCCCTGGAAACAACCACTGATTTTTATTATCCTAGTTTAATTTTACTTGTAAGAGATAATATTGGCCAGGCACTGTGGCTCACGCCTGTAATCCCACCACCTAGGAAGGTTGATATGGGCAGATCATGAGGTCAGGAGTTCAAGACCAGCCTGGCCAACACGGTGAAACCCCGTTTCTACTAAAAATACAAAAATTAGCTGAGCATGGTGGCCTGTCATCCCAGCTACTGGGGAGGCTGAGGCAGGAGAATCGTTTGAACCCGGGAGGTAGAGGTTGCAGTGAGCCAAGATCGCGTCATTGCACTCCAGCCTGCGTGACAGGGAGAGACTTCGTCTCAAAAAAAAAATACTATTGTGGCACTATTAAATAACTGTATGTGTATATGTATCTATACATATATGTACACATATATACATATATACCATATATGTCCATATCCATACATAGCTACACAACATACATACATATACACACATATATAAACATATACACATGTGTGCGTATATATATGTGTGTGTGTGTGTATGTATTTTTTTTTTTAATTCCCATCCTCTGTGAACCATGACCCCTAGTGGCCACTCTCAGTTCACAGCTCCAGGGGACAACAAAGTATGAATGCTACCTCAGGAAAGAGGAGTTAGCAGGTGGCTATCTCTAACAGAAAGAAAGAGGAACTGGGAAGAAAGCCTGTTCTTTCTGCCCCAGTGGATTGTGGGGGAAATGGAGTCATGGAATCAGGCAAGGTTACCTGATGTCCTGAATCACCCCCGCATGGGGAGACAGGTTGGACAGGAGAAGTGGAATCCTGTGGCACACACTCCTCTGTTGCCAACTTTTACTATAAGGTCTCCCTTCTGGGCAATGAGACAGAAACAGAAATGATGGACAGAAATGACATCTGACTGGCCTCCAGGACACAGTTACCTCATCACAATTCTGTGTGTTGAAACAGAGGCCCAGCATTCCTGACAAGGTCAAAGCCAAACCCCATTGCATGGCATACAAAACCCTTTCATAACTAACCCTAGCCTGTTTGCTTTAGCTTCCTTTCTGAGGTTTACCAACGCAGGCTGGTTTGCCTGAGACTTTCCTGGTGTTAGCACCTGGGAAAGCCTCCCAGTCCTGGGTAACCTGGGGTGGTTGATAACGCCTGTGCACTTAATAAAAGGGAGCAGGCCACTGTCTTAGCAATTTTTACCTTCTGCAAACCTGGCTAGGAGCTGGCACAGAACGGGCACTATCTCATCTATGAATCTGGTAATTTATTATGCCAATATGAGAAGCATTTTCTTTATGATTTGTTGGCTCCTTTCTATTATTAGTCTTCAGAATAAATGTTTTAAAAAAGAAACTCCATTGTGATGCTCTTTCCTTCTGTAAATGATGCAGGCTTGACATTCAATGTTAGTTTCATTTCATGTGTCTTCTCTACCATTTCCCAACTGAGAAACGGACAGCAATATTCATTTGCCTAGAATTGCTAAACAGAGTGAATATGATCACAAGCAGGAAAGTGGACACAGCCCCTATATTCCATTATATCCAGGCACCTGTGGAAGGTGTCTGCTTCTGAATATTTGAGTGTCATTCCCCTTGTAAATGGCCTTGCCGTTATCCTACTTCCTGAAAAACACCAGAGAGGTGAAGCTGTAAGACTCTGGAAGCATGCTTTACAAATTCTGTGGCTGTTAATTCCCAAGGACCATTTTATCATTATAAGTAGTAGGCTTAATGAAACACCCATCAAACACAAGAGGAAAAGCAGCATTTTTCTTTTGTTCTTTTTAACCATTTTTACATTTTAACAAATGTTATTTTATGAAATGGATATTTAGATACATTTGCCACCAAAATACTCCATTACAACTATGAATTCTATTAGTCAGAGTGCTTATTATATTAATGTTCAGAGCAGGGATCACTGCAAATGACATTTATTTGAGAAAATTAGGAGAGAACTCTTCAAAATTAAACAACTTAATCCTTGTTTCTGATTGTGATTCACTCGAGTCTGCACAGCTCCCAACTCCCTCGGTAACGTGCATTTAATTCTGTCTTGCAAAGCTTTTTCTCTACGCAGGGCATTCCAGAAGGCAGACTGGCTCTGCCCACTTGGCTTTGCTGGGGAGTTCTTGCATGCGTGTGTTCTATTGCAAATGCCCAGGAAAGTCTTTGGGACTTCAGCCCAGAACTCGTCCTTTTGTACAATTGGGTGTGATAAGAGGATCAGACATTTATAATCACATCAATTCCTAAGTTTCCTACCGCCTTTTGCACACTAGCGACTTATTTTTGTAAGGATACTTTGTGCGATTTGGGTTGAACTGTGTGGCTTTTGCTCTTAAGGCATGCCTTTTCACTTGTAATCAGTTCCTCCTCATCTTTTGCCCTCTTACGAAAGGTATCAGAATCTGACTGACAGGCATCTTGTAAAGAGCATTTGTTTTGATTTGAGTAAGTGATCCAGCCACTTAGGCTGAATATTACCTTATGCTTAACTGTTTTCAACTCTTCAGGCCTCCACAGGACTTTTAAGCTATTAAATGAGCTCTTCTGTTTCCTTTCACAAATGTTTGCATGGTGTCTGGATAAGGTCATCACTTGCCAAGGACTGACCCATACCAGACTAGCAAGGCTAAATAGCCCCAAAATATCAATGCAAAAACCTATCAGAATAGTCAGCCAGGTCCTGAAGATCTGGAGTCCGAAACAGACCACAAGGCCAGAGCAGGAGGCTCGCTGAACTTGGGTTAGGATGCCAAGAACAGCGTAGTCTCTTTGTCTAGGGAGAAGAGTAGTTGACATTTAGAGAAGAGTTAGAGTAAATGATGAAAATGATTGAAAGCCTTGGAAGTAGGAGCTCGAATGTAGAAAGTCAATGACATCTTGCTGCATGAGGGATTGAATAATGACTAAATGAATCCATCGGTTCGGAGTCCGAAGTTGGAGTGAAGTCCAGCATGATGCCATGCTCTCTCTTGCCTCTAGGGATTCAGTGTACACTGCTTCCTTTGCTTAGAAGTCCCTGCCCTCCCATTCACGCTTCTTCCCCCCACAATCTCCTGCTTCTTAAGACGCTATTCCTTACCTTGCTGGTTTAGGGTTAAAAGTTACTTCTCCTATGCAGTCTTTTTGGAACTCCTGTCACCATCACTTGGATATCATCCCTTTGCTCCCAAAGCACCTGTGCTTAATCTTACTGTAATAAAACTAATGGTCCATTTATTGAGCGTTTACTAAGTGCCAGATCCTATTCTAAGCACTGTACACATAGTATCTCATTTAAAGCTCCCAATAACTTATTTGACAGGTAGTATCACTATACTTATTTCACAGGTAAGAAAAACAGAAGCACAGAGATATTTAAAAAATTGTTCAAAGTCAAACTGTGTCAGATCAGAGACTGGGATCCAGTCTGAGCTCTTAACTGTCATGCTACTGCAGTTGTATGTATCTCTTTTTTGTACTTCAAGGACACACTCAGGTTTAAGGGTAGCACGCATAGTCCTATCCCTCAATCAGAGGAGTATGTCCAAGGGTTTGCAGATTTGCAGCCACTTTAACTATGACCCTAGTTGATTAAAGATGTATATATGTATACATATTAAATATTGTGTATGTAAATTAAAGATTAGATTGTGTGTGTGTGTGTGCGTGTGCGTGTGTGTGCGTGCATGTGCATATGTAGCTCATTCGGCCAACTTCCTAGATAGTGCTTATAAGGAAAATCTGGTATTTTATTAGGTGACAACCTCTGATCTTGACTCAGAGTCAAACTTACCCTTTAGTGCTTCTATATTGATCTCTTTCTTATGATCACTAAAGAAAAATAAAGGTTTCAAAATGACTGCTTGAGTCTGCAGTAAATGACATCTTAATCTACTTCCATTTTGGCAAACATTCCCAAAACTAAATGCCTTCTGTGCAACCTCATATAAATATATCCCATCCCTCCTTTCTATGCCCATAAGCAACATTGAGTAATCAAGACACTCTGGCTATTTCTTAACCCAACCCTGAGATAGGCATTATTAATTAAACAGTTCTGGCATATGAGATAAAACCTATTTGCTACTTCTCTTCTATGCTATCACTTTCTAACTTACTGTTCCTCCCAACATTAAAGACAGCCATAATGGGATGGATTTTTTTTTTAATTTGGAGGAAGAATGGGATTGAGAAGTTCATAAGTAGTCCTATATTTTTAGATAGACTGAAAACAGGCTTTAAGCATTATATTCTCTCAAATCTTAAAAAGATATTTGAACTGAAACTATTGCATTATATAAAATAATTTTAAGATAGTTTCTGATACTCTTGAGGAGATTAACATCAAAATTGATTTTTCTTCTTCCTAAAAAAGCATTTATTGAGTGCCTAATTGTGTATGGTTCTAAGCTAAGCATTGCATAAAGTAGCTTATTCAGAAATAGTTTTAGAGTTCATAGGCATAAATCATTTTACTCATATGTCTACAAGAGCTGCCAGGATTATAAAAGAATGTCTTTGTAACTCAAGACGTTATTTTATAAGGTGTTGTTATTTTAAAATTCATGTGTCAAGAATTCAAACAGCAGTGTTATATTCAGTGATCACATTTATGGTGGCCAAATACTATTGTGCTTAGAAGCAAAGCCTTCCAATCAACCCAGGATCTACACAACCATTATTACTGCCCAACTGTACCCTCCACCTTCACTATTTTGAATAAAGTGTCAGGTTGGTGCTGAGCTGCTGGGAAAACCAATGATCAAAACTCAGGAAAATTCTACACTTTAGACGTTTCCTAGAAGATACCTATAGTCTAGAGGAAAGTGTTACGCAGTGAAAATGATCATGTTTACTCCTAAGTTAACTGGGCATTCATCTTTTTATTCTTGTGCCTGTCGTGGTATACCCAGAAGGTGCTAGATGGAATTAACATAATGGAATAACTCCCTGCCCTCTCCAGGGAAAGAAACTTCTCATTTAATGTTATGGTGTGCTCTATAATAGTAATGATCTTTATAGCTTTGTAGTATACTCTCAACAAACAGCTTTGGAGATGGGTTAAATGATTTCATTTTGCTTTGGCTATTAGTCTATCTCAGAAACAGTTTTCCCTCTCATACACAATATACCAATAGCGATTATCCCTTATTTCTAAATAACACTATCAGGGATTCAACGACAATGAGAACAGCAGGAAACTCCAAGTAGCATTATAATAGCTTCCTAAGCAGCTATGTAACTTCCCATTTCTCTGAGGGATGAGGCAAGCCAGAGGACTGGTGGACAGAGAACTTGCGTCTTCTGAATGTTGTCATATTTTTCCCCCAAGAGCCAGTGATTGAGAAGGGTGTCAGTACAAAAGAACTAGAACCAGTGATACAAATTTATTTCATATCTTGGCAGAAACTCGCACACCATCCCAGTCCGATGTGATATTGGTATTCTTCCAGGGCTCTGCCCCACCACAGGAAAACCAGGAGGTCATACAACGGCCAGAAATTAACTCTTGACATACTTGCGGCTCTTCTAGCAAGCACCGGGGCTTAATATTACAGACCTAGAAGAGTTGATCTCCCCTGGTGATAGCAATCTGCCTTTCAATTTTGCTGTCTTGAAAAGCCAGCTGTGAGCCTTTATATAACATTTCACAGTCCCTTAATTACCACATGACAACCTCAGGGTTGCTAATCCTAATGCCGTTCTGAAGTGAGGGACTTGCGACATATCAGCAATTTAAT
Source organism: Cacajao melanocephalus (assembly GCA_963573385.1). Classification (NCBI taxonomy): domain Eukaryota; kingdom Metazoa; phylum Chordata; class Mammalia; order Primates; family Pitheciidae; genus Cacajao; species Cacajao melanocephalus. The sequence goes on along the minus strand of CAUYLG010062570.1, from coordinate 1,409 downwards.
ACAACTCTTTCTGTGGTAATCATGTTTGGTGGAAAATACAGCTCTTCCCAAACACAGTGAACTGCTAACCTTAAAATGTTCAGATCAACTTTTGCTTATGCCCTATTTCACTGGAGAGAAGTAGCCTCTTGTGCGTTGGCTGATAGGTGCGCCGAGGATGCTAAATATATAACAAAAAGCCAAATAACAGAGATATGTAGAGAAAAAAGTGGAGAAAAACTGGCAGGAAAAGATTCCTCAGATGATTTGTTATACTGCTCAAGCTTAACATGCTATTCTTTTCTTGGTAGAAACTGGATCACAGATGCAGCTTTCCCAGGCCATGCAATGATGCAAAAGGACTAAGTAGGCTTTGATGGTCTTAATATGGCAGCCAGGACAGTTTTATTACTTATGGGCAGATGAAACCAGGTCAAGGCTCCTACAATTGAGAACACTGTCTTGCCTTTATTTGGTTAAACAGAGACTTCAAATGGCCAGGCCCAATCATTCAGGACCAAGATTAACTGGGACTCTTGGAAGCTGGATTGCTTCCCTGTGCTTCTGCTCACTTTCTGCCCAAGTTGGTATGCTACTGACTGCCAGAAAGCAACTAATCAAGTGTAGTGTTCAAATGTAGCTGTGTAAATAGACTATGAGGTTTGGAGTTTGGTGAGTTTCCTAATATCCCAAGGCATATTAACCAATCAACAAATACTTGCTGAGCCTCTGCTGTACACTCAATATTTTGCTAAGTGCTCTGGGACATAGGAGGCATCTGAGATGGAGATCGAGTCCTCCAAGACAGTGTGGCAAGATGGCTTAAAGTTCAATAGGTCTGAGTTTGAATCTTAGCTGTCAACTTATGAGGTTGGTAACCTTGAACAAATTAAATCACATTTTAGATCCTCACCATTACATGGGGTTAAAAATGCCTGGTTTATAAGGTTAGAATTTCATCTAGGTCTTTTATCTGGCTCCAAACTTGTTTATCCCACAGTCTCCTTGCTATCTTCACCAGGATATCTAACAGAGTGCAAAACGCACATGCCCAAATGCCTTATCCTTGCCTGCTCCATCCCACCAAGATCCTAGCTACAAATTTTTCCCTCCAACATTTTTCTGTCAATAAATGGCATGCAATAACCTTCTTTTATTATGTAATTCTTCAACAAGTCCGTTGGTCTTATCCTGAAAATACATCTCCAAACCCCTTCCTTCCTTCCTTCCTTCCTTCCTTCCTTCCTTCCTCCCTCCCTACTTCCCTCCTTCCTTCCTTCCTTCCTTCCTCCCTCCCTCCCTACTTCCTTCCTTCCTTCCTTCCTCCCTCCCTCCCTACTTCCTTCCTTCCTTCCTCCCTCCCTCCCTCCCTACTTCCTTCCTTCCTTCCTCCCTCCCTCCCTCCCTACTTCCTTCCTTCCTTCCTCCCT
>CAUYLG010062567.1:0-72745 GCA_963573385.1 Cacajao melanocephalus | reverse complement strand
GCTTGCGTGATGCCATTGACGCCTCACTGAGTACGAAGCCACCGTCTCTCCTCCCTCCAAAATCCCCACATGCACTTTCTGCCCTCCTGCCTGTTGCCTCGTGGCCCAGGGTGGCTGCCACAGCACAAGGCGTCACACCGTTACACCAGCATCTCAAACGCAGAGGAAGCGGCGGGTGTACAAAGCACGTCCACTTTGTGTATCAGTTTGCGATCTTCTTTTCTAACAAAGGAAGGGCGTCTCAGAGGCTCCCTTGCAAGTATCTCTTTAACATTTTAAGGTTAATCACAGATAATCACTGAAATAAAAAGAAAATTTTTTTCTTTGTGTATAATTAACATTTAATTCTACAAATAGTAACAGGCACTCAGCTCTGTGAAGATGCAGACAAACCCTGCATCCAAACACCGTGCAGCCCCTCCCAGACCTCCGCTCGCTTCTCAGAGGCCGTCACTGTCCAGAATTTTGTATTAACCATTCTCTTTCTCTCTGTACATCTATGTGCAATATATTGTGCAGTTGTACGTGCTTTTGAAAGTCATTTCTTTTTTTTTTTCAGACACAGTCTTGATCTGTCACCCAGGCTGGAGTGCAGTGGTGCCGTCTCAACTCACCAAAACCTCTGCCTCCCAGGTGTAAGCAATTCTCGTGCCTCAGTCTCTGAATAGCTGGGACTACAGGTGTGTACCACCATAACCGGCTAATGTTTTGTATATTAGTAGAGACAGGGTTTTACCATGTTGCCCAGGCTGGTCTCGAACTCCTGAGCTTAGGCAATCCACCTGCCTGGGCTTCCCAAATTGCTGGGATTACAGCGTGAGCGGCCGCACCCAGCCCCACGCTTTTGAGATTCACTCAAGAACTGAGCGGTTGCCTTCTGGTGCTGCAACATGCCCGTGTTGCTGCATGTAGCTGTGAATCACTTGTTTTCACCAGATATATCAGTCCATTGTGTGACAATTTATTGATCCATTCTACTTTGATGGAGATTTGTGCTGCTGTCCATTTCCTGCTATTTCAATTCTCCAGTGAACATTTAATGTCGTTCTCCTGGTGCTTGGACAAGAGCCTACAGATCTAACCAAAGGAGAGAAATTGCCGGGCCATGGGATGTGGTCTCACCTTCACTGGGTGCTGCTAAATTAGGGCCCAGAGTGCAGTGCCGAGCATCCTGCAGCATGCACAGCCACAGCCTGCTTGACATCGCCCCGGCGTTCTGGTGTCATCGGCCTTCATGCTTTTGTCAGTCTGGTGGGTATTTCTCGTGCCTCGCTCTGTTTTCATCTGCGCTTTCCTCCTTGCTAATGCAGTAGGGCATTTTCCTGCATTCATTGCCCATTCGCGTCTTCCCCTTTGCCAAAATCCCTGTTCAAATCTTCCATCCACTTTTCAACTGGATCTGTCTCTCCTTCTGATTGACTTGTAGAAGTCCTTACGTGTTCTGGGTACAAATCCTCCATCAGATGTGTGTAGCTGCAGTATCTTCTCTCACTGTGTGATTTGTCTTTTGCTTATTTTGTGGCTCTTTTGATATGTAGAAGTTTCTCATTGTACTGTAACCAAAATATATCCAGCTTTTCCCTGTTTTGTGCTTTTTGAATCCTAGGAAATTCTTCCTTTGTTCATTGTTGTGAGAGATTCTTTGGAAGATTTGAGAATAGATTCTCCTATATTCTCCTCTAAAATTTGTGCAGTTTTGCTTTTTCTATTTTAAACCACTTGCAAATGATTTTTCTGTATGATGTGAGGCAGGCGCCATTTTCATCATCTTCATATAATTAAACTGTCATGACACCATTCACCGAAGGGCTCCAACTGTCTGCTCTCCGCTCTGCTCAGACGAACTCCTCACCCTGCTCTGGGCCAATACTCCCTGCACTGATTACAAACGTTTTATTAAAGGTTAATGCCTCTATAATGCTTTGAACTTTTTTTTTTTCAGACAGGGTCTTGCTGTGTTGCCCACGCTGGAGTGCAATGGCACAATCTCAGCTTACTGCAGTCTCCCAATCCTCCTACCTCACCACCATGCCTAGCTGATTTTTGTAGTTTTTATAGAGCCAGCGTTTGGCTATGTTGCCCAGCCTGGTGTGGAACTCCTGAGCTCTGGTGATCTGCCCACCTTGGTCTCCCAAATTGCTGGAATTATAGGTGTGAGCTACTGCCTCTGGCCAAATTTTTGCTATTCTTGACCCTTTATTTGCCCTTATAATTTTTAGGATCAACTGATCAGGTTATATGCATGTACACAGTGGACATTTGACAGGAATTGTATAGAATCAATAGATCAATTTGGGGCAAATACACATTTTTGGTATTGAGGCTTTCAATCCATAAGCAATATATATGTATTATTAGGGTCCTTGTTAGTTTATCTCATAAACTTTTATAATATTCTCCATCAAGGTCCTGCACATTTATACTGTGTTTATTTCCAAGTGTTTCATATTTTTCACACTACTATGAAGGATTCCATTTTTGAAGGCACATTTTCTGGCACTCGTTTACACACACAGTTATTTTGTATATTGATTTCATGTACCAACATTTCTGAATTTCCTGATTGATTCTTATAACTTATTGTTAGATTTCTCTCTGTTTCTCATATTGTTAGATATGTCAAAACAGTGCTTTTTTAAAAATTATTATAGCTTTTATTTCTTTTTCTTTTCTTTTTTTTTTTTGAGGCGGAGTCTGTGCTGTCGCCCAGGCTGGAGTGCAGTGGCGCGATCTCGGCTCACTGCAACCTCTGCTTCCCAGGTTCAAGCGATTCTCCTGCCTCAGCCTCCCGAGTAGCTGGGACTATAGGTGCACACCACCACGCCCGGCTAATTTTTGTGATTTTAGTAGAGACGAGGTTTCACTATGTTGGCCAGGATGGTCTCGATCGCTTGACCTCGTGATCCGCCCGCCTCGGCCTCCTAAACTGCTGGGATTACAGGCGTGCGCCACCGCGCCCGGCCTTGTTCCTTTTTCTTATCTTCCTGTGCGGGCTATTTACAGTGCGAGCGAGTACAACGATGTACAGAAATGTGATAGACGGACTGTCCTGTTCCTCCTCTTAAATAAAATACATTCAACCTTCCACCATGCCATGTGATGCTTGTTACATTCTTTTATTTATTTTTATTTTTATTTTTTGAGACAGAGTCTTGCTCTGTCACCCAGGCTGTAGTGCAGTGGTGCGATCTCGGCTCACGGCAACCTCAACTTCCAAGGTTCAAGCAATTCTCCTGCTTCAGCCTCTCAATTGCTGGGATTACAGGTGTGCACCACCATGCCCAGCTAATCTTTTTTTTTTTTTTTTTTTTTTTTTGATTTTTGGTAAAGACGAGGTTTCACCATGTTGGCCAGGCTGGTCTCGAACTCCTGACCTCAAGCGATCTGCCTACCTCAACCTCCCAAAGAGCTGGGATTACAGGCATAAGCCCCCATGCTTGGCCTGTTATGTTTAAAAAAAAAAAAAGAAAAAGAAAAAAGATACCCTTCATCAGGTCACGAAGTTCCCCTCTAGTCTTAATTTCTAGGAGTTTTTGTCATGAATAGGTGATAAATTCTGTCAAATGCTTTTTTTCTGCATTGAAATGACCTTCTAATTTTTCTCCTATGTGTTAAGGGAATGGCTTACATTAACCGATTTCCTAAAGTTAAACCAACCTATCATTCCTGGCGTAAATCAGACACGATCGTGATTCAGTATCATCTTTGCATACAGTTCAGATCTGGTTCACCAATAACTTGTCTAGACTCTTTGCAGCTGTGCAGCGCGTCCTTCTCAGGGAGTTTTGATACCCAGGTGTTGTAGCCTTGGAAATGAGTTGGCATTTCTGTAGGGAGTTTATCTTTTGGAAGTTCAGTGGAGCTCACTGGGCCTGATGTTTTGTTTGTGATTTTAATCATTGATTCTATTTCTTTAAGAATGATAAGATTCTCTATAGAATAAGGTTTAAGAAGGGTCCCTATTTCCTCTTGAGTCAGTGCTAGTTCAGTTCTATTTTCCTAGAAATATATTGGCCTAAAGTTGTTTATATTCTCTTTTAAATCTACATCTATAGCTATATCCACTTTAACTGTTTGTTTGTTTGTTTGTTTATTGAGACAGGGTCTCGCTGTCACCCAGGCTGGAGTGCAGTGGTGCAATCACCGCTCACTGCAGCCTCGACCTCCCAAGCTCAAGCCAGCCTCCCACCTCAGCCTCCCAAGTAGCTGGGATCACGGGTGCATGCTGCCATGCCCAGCTAGTTTTTTAAATTGTTCCAGAGACAGGGTCTTGCTATGTTGCCCAGGCTGGTCTCCAGCTCCTGGGCTCAAGTGATCCTCCTGCCTCAGTCTCCCAAAGTGCTGGGATTACAGGTATCAGCCACTGCACCCGGCCTACTTTTAAGTTGTTTATTTATGTCCCCCCTTCCCCACCTGCCCAGAGGCTTGCCGTTCTGATTAGTGTCGTCAAAGAGCCAGTTTTGGCACCAATCGTCTCCAATGCCTGTTAGTTTCTAATGAGTGCTTCTCTTTATACCTCTTGTTTTAGGTTGATTTTGCTTCTTCAGATGGATGATGAACGAATTAACTTTCAGCCTTTCTTTAAAAAAAACACACAATAATGTTATTATTAGGACATTATTGTTATTTTAAACAGTTGCCGTTTCCTTGAAAGCCTCATAGGCCTCCAACTGTGGGAATGTCACGACCCATGGCCTCAGCTCTTGTGCTCAGAATCTGTCTCTGCGTTTGTGCTGAGGCCACACTGCTTTGTCTCAAGAACTCCCTGGCAGCTCTCCAGAACCTTCCTCAGGTTGTTCAGTGCCCTAGGTCACTCCCAGTCAACCTTCTTTCCCTCTCTTCCTCTCTGGAAGTCAGAGCTGCTCACACTCTAAACTCTCCCAGGCTTTCTTAGCTGCCTCCATGCTTTATCCCCAATAACAACAATATAGAATCTTCATCAGCTAATAAAAGCTTCTCTTTGTTTTGAAAGGGCTTCATTCCCATCACCCAGGCTGCAGTACGGTGGTGTGATCTCAGCTCACTGCAGCCTCTACCTCTGGGCTCAAGCAACCCTCCCACCTCAGCCTCCCGAGGAGCTAGGACTATGGGCACACACCACCATACCAGCCTAATTTGTTTTTGTTTTTTGTAGAGATGATGTTACACCATGTTGGCCAGGCTGGTCTCGAACTCCCGAGCTCAAGTGATCTGTCTGCCTTGGCCTCTCAAAGTGCTGGGATACAGGCATGAGCCACCACACCCAGCCTTCATCATCGAATAAAATCTAACAAAATCCTTATACCTGTATCCCATCTGCATCTTGGAAGACCTGGACTAACATGACTGGCATCAGAAGAGGATCTGGGACTGTCCTGCCCACCACCCAGTGGGTGCAGAGGTTGCTGTCCTGGTTGGTTGGGAGGTCAGGTGGTCCCTGACACACAGTGGGAGCTTCATGAGTGATGACCTGAGGGAATATCTCAGTGGAGCACAGTGCTGTGGCTGGCGGGATGACCAGGCACCTGAAAACCTGTGGGGAGTGGGGAGCCAAGCCTACAAAGACAGGGCAGCGGGCCGGTTCCCCACACCAGCATCCTGAGAGTGCTACCAAGGTCACTGTGAGACTGGACTGCCTCTACCACAGAGGTAAACAGGCGCTTAGCTGGAGCGGACGGCCACACGCTGGGTTGCTTCTGTGAAGGCAGAAAGTCAGGGTCCCCTGGGGAAACCTGGGTCCCAAAGATGTAACAATGTGAACCCTCCAGTCTTCTGGAACCTCTCGGAGTGAAGAGGTCCCCTACCCCATAAAGGAGCAAATCTGTGCTGGGAGATATGACAGAATCGCGTTTCTCACCAGGAAGCAAGCGCTCCCCTCAGAAGCTGCCCCCACTGCCTGCCAGGCCAATTGGAGATTAAATCCCAGCACAGACCAATAGGAAGGGGCGGGTGCTAAGCCTGAAAAGGGAGAAAGGGGCTGCACAGCTAAGTAATTGCAAGAACTGGCTGCTGGCACCAGCGGGGGCAGGAGAGAAGCCCTGGGATGTGAGGGTGAGGGGCTTGACCAAGGGGCTGGAAACACTTGCTGCAGTGGACCGCTTTCTCAGGACCCAGGAGGTGGGGAAAACTGGGAATGGCTCTTAAAAGCCTTGACAAAAGTGGTAGCCAACTCTCAGTGAAGTGGAAACTCCCGAGTTGCTCTAGCAGCTAGTAGAGGAAGGAATGAGGTGGAGGGAAAGCACCAGCATCACCAGGAAGTCAAGGGGCTCCCAGTCCCCAGCCTGCGCCGATGGAGGGAGAGACCACTGCAGAGCCAGGCTCCCTAATCCCCATGGGGAGGAAGAGGCAGGTGGCCACCGAGGGGCTTGTCCGACGAGGAGCTGGGGGGCAGTAACAGAGTATGGTGCCCACAGGGTGGAACCGATGGCCAATGAGGGGGGCGCTTCACAAGTAAGAGTCGAACAGAGGGCAGGGACTGAGGGGCTGCCCCAGCAGGAAGTCACACTCCTGGGCTGTTTCTGGACGTGAGCCGATTTTCAGAATTGGAATCCACTGACGGAAGAGCGGCCGGGAGCCTGGAAGGAGCTGCGGCACCTCCGCTGTAAGTGCCTTGCAGTTTAAAGAGACAACTGCATATGACAATAAGTCCTGCTGGTGGCCCACGGTGTGTCAAGATGTCGTTTGTGAGAATAGCAACATGAAGGCGGTGCCGCGACGTAGGAGCAAAAGGGTTTTGTAGACAACCGGAACTAAGTCAGAATTTCAAAACATTGAGAGGATTCACTGAAACCACATTCGGACAAAAACTTGAACATGAACATGCGTCTGCGCCTCCAGGCCTGGCCGGACAGCTTTATCAGAGAAGCCTCCCCGGCTGCACGCTGCTGTCACAGGCTCTGCCTCCCATCTTCGCATCTGTGGTGTGAAGCCCTAATAAGCGAGAAGGAGTCGGTCCGGCGGGACAGAGGGAGGCAAAAGAGAAAGCAGAGAAGCTGCCTTTCTCATGGTCCAGGACACAGCCCTCCTGTGCAGACAAACCACAATCTCCCTGCACCCAGCTATCACCAGACCCTCGGCTGAGAGGAAAATGCGCAGCTCCTTGCAACCTGGCTCGTGAGCACTGCGCGTGGCCCTCTCCAGCCCCAGCCCCAGCCTATAAAATCCCCGCATGCCTTCATCCCCCGGCTGCCGGCGCCTCCCTTGGTGATTTGCCCATTGCTCTCTTGCAAAGTAGTTTCCCACTTTCTCTCCTAAATCTGCCTTTCTTTACCTAGAACTGTCTTGGTAAATTCTTTTCACTGCCCACACCGCCAGCCCTGGTTAGTTGCTACCTGCAACACGCAGCACTTTTAGTTACGTAATTGTTCACGGGACATTCCATGAGGGCGAGAGCCCAGCCTGCCCTGGCACGATGCTGGTGGCAGGCATGAGAACTGTTTGCCATGTGCCAAAGGTCGCTGGCTCCTCTTGCCCCTCAGGTCCAGCCCATTGCCCTGTCCTGCCTATTCGGGCTCCCGAATCACCCCTTCCCTAACGGCTGCCCACATTGGCCTAGTCTGCCATTCCAGCAGACGACCACAGCACTGTCCAGCCCTGGCCTCTCCCCAGCCCTTCTCAGTGTCCAGAGTGGTCTTACCAAGGCACAGTTCTGTCCACATCCCTCTGCTTTTCACTCCAAGTCCCAGCTCCTTGACAGGCTCGTGGGGTCTGCAGCAAGTCCGCCCCCTCTCCCACCTGTCTGCGAACCCTTGTAGCTGGATGGGTGTATGTTCCTGAACGCTGCACTCCCTCAGAGGTTTCTGCTTCCCTCACAGGCCACAGACTCCAGGGCCACCTCACCAGCTCCAAGTGTCCATCAGTGGCCTCTCAACCCCAGCACCACTGACACGTGGGGTCCAGAAACTGTTGGGGAGTGCTGTCCCGTGCACTGTAGGCTGTTTAACAACATCCCTGCCTGAAACCACTAAGTGCCGTCACACTCCCTCGGCTGGAGCAACCCAAACTGTCTCCAGGCCAAGCAAACGTCCCCTGGGTGCAAAATTGTCCCCAGTTGGGAACCACTGCTCTGTCCTGGGAGTTTCCAAATCCATGGCTCCAGTCCAGCTTCTTCTCCTGAATTCAGACCTGGGGATTCATTTGTTTCTGGACATTTTCCCCTAGAGAAATGGGAGTTTAAAAAGATGGATGCAAGGAAATAGAAATAGTCACAACAAAGCTAATCTGGAAGAATAAACAAATGAAACTTAACAGTGATTAATCTAAGGAAGACATTGGAAATGAATGGAATTTTAACTCTTTTCCTTTCAGCATTGTATTTACAACAAACTTTTTCTATTTAATATTTAAAACAAAATCATAAAGAACTAGGGTACATGTATGAAAAGGATACACTAATAGAATAGTCCCACAGAAGAAAAGGGGTGTGTGTGTGCACAAATTTAGTAGATAAGACTTAAAATTTGTGAGGAAAGGAAAGATTATTAAACAAGTTATTCAACAAGTTAGTACTGGCATTTGATTTAAAATAAAATGGAACAGGTATGGTGCTTCACACCTGTAATCCCAGCCATTTGAGAGGCTAAGGTGGGTGGATCACTTGGGCCCAGAAGTTCGAGATCAGCCTGGGCAACACAGCGAGATCCCATCTCTACTAAAAATACAAAAATTAGCTGGGCATGGTGGTGTGCATCTGTAGTCCCAGCTACTCAGGAGGCTGAGGAGGGGAGAACTGCTTGAGCCCAGGAGGTCGAGTCTGCAGTAAGCTGTGATTGCTCCACTGCACTCCACCCTAGGCAATAGAGAGAGAGCCTGTCTTGAAAAAGAAAGAAAGGAAAGATAGAAGAAAGAAAGGGAGAAAGGGAGGAAGGGAAAAAAATTGTATATGTATTTGCTTCTGGCCATGATGTAGTAACTAACGTTAGATAACCCTCCTGCCATAAACCATAAAACTGGGCAAAAATATATAAAACTGTTTGCAGACATTGGACAACAGAAAGTACATGACCCTGATCCCTGAAGAAAGAAAAACAAGTATTTTTGTTTTGTTTTTTCATTTTTTTCTCTTAAAACAAGTCGTTTTTTGCTCATAATCACCCCTATGGCTCTCTAGGAACAATTTGCTAACCACAGCATGAGGAAGAAGACACCAAGGAAAGTTCATTCCTCCTATTGAGATTACAGAAGAGAGGGTGGAATGTAGGGCAGCAAAGGAGGCTGGAATTTGAAGGGCAGACTACCAGAAAAGAAGGAGACACACAGCAAAAGAGCTTCAGAAATCTGCATAGGTGTCCCCTTGAGTCTTTGGCTGAATATGAAGCTGTTCATCTGTAGAGTGAGACTCCACAAAGTGAAGCAAAGAAAAACTGCAAAGGAGCTGTGACCTGAACAGTCACCTCAGCTCATGCAGGACAAGCCCAGGTAGAGAAAACTTGCTGAAAAGTCTGGCCATTCAGCAGAAAACCCAGAAAGGCCATGCCTTAAGTGTAGAACTAAATTGTCCCTAGAATAAAAGCTGCTTGAGACCTTACCTAAAAAAACTCCGAAAGAAGACTCGAGATGATTAAGTTGATCTACAAGTAAAGTAACTACTTACCAAGCAAAACTCAATAAAAGGAAGATGACAAATCCAAACACTGAGTAACATAGTATTCATACTGTCCAACACTCAATCAAAAATTACTAGACATGCAAAGAGGTGGAAAAACATGACATAAATGAAGATAAATTAGTCAACATATATGAAACCAGGTATGACAGAGATGACAGAATTACAATATAGAGAATAAAAAGAGGGGCTGAGCATAGTGGTTTGTGCTTATAATCCCAGCACTTTGGGAGGCTGAGGCAGGAGGATCACTGGAGACAGGAGTTTGAGACCAGCCTGGGCAACAAAGTGAGACCATGTCTCTACAAAAAAATGTTAAAATGAGCAAGGTGTAGAGGTGCATGCCTGTAGTCCCAGCTGCCCAGGAGGCTAAGGTGGGAGGATTTCTTAAGCCCAGAAGTTCAAGGTTATAGTGAGCTATGATTGCACCACTGTACTCCAGCCTAGGTGACAGAGTGAGACTCTACCTCAAAGGAAAAAAAAAGAAAAGAAAAGAGAATAAAAAGAGCTATTAAAAATATGTTTAAAGATTCTAAAAGAGACCAGGCTTAGTGGCTCAAGCCTGTAATCCCAGCACTTTGGGAAGCTGAGGCTATCAGATCACTTGAGGCCAGGAGTTCAAGACCAGACTGGCCAACATAGCGAAATCCTGTCTCTAATAAAAATATAAAAAATTATTCAGGCATGGTGGCATGTACTTGTAATCCCAGCTATTTGGGAGGCTGAGGCACAAGAATCACTTGAACGCAGGACGCAGAGGTGGCAGTGAGCCAAGATCACACCACTGCACTCCAGCCTAGGGGACAGTGAGACTCTGTCTCAAAAAAAAAAAAAAAAAAAGATTTTAAAGGAAAACATAAATATGAAGACATGAAGAGGTACCAGAGAGTAAACCTCAAAAGAGAAGTTGAAGCTATAAAAAAATAAGCAAATGGAGGCTGGGTGTGGCAGCTCATGCCTGCAATTCCAGCACTTTGGGAGGCTGAGGTGGGCGGATCACGAGGTCAGGAGTTTGAGACCAGCCTGACCAACATGGTGAAACCCCATCTCTACTAAAAATACAAAAATTAGCTGGGCATGGTTGTTGGTGCCTGTAATCCCAGCTACTTGGGAGGCTGAAGCAGGAGAATGGCTTGAATCTGGGAGGTGGAGATTGCGGTGAGCTGAGATCGCGCCACTGCGCCACTCTAGCCTGGGCAGCAAGAGTGAAACTCTGTCTCAAAAAAAAAAAAAAAAAAAAAAGCAAATGGAATGTCTAGAGCTGAAAGTTATTATTCCTAAAATAAAAACTTCACTGGATGGGTTTAATAGAAAACGTGATTTGGGGAGGCCGAGGTGGGTAGATCACCTGAGGTCAGGAGTTTGAGACCAGCCTGGCTAACATGGCAAAACCCCATCTCTACTAAAAATACAAAAATTAGCTGGGCATGGTGGCATGCACCTGTAATCCCAGCTACTTGGGAGGCTGAGGCATGAGAATCACATGAACCCAGGAGGTGGAGGTTGCAGTGAGCCAACATCATGCCACTGCACTCTAGCCTGGGTGACAGAGCGAAACTCCATCTCAGAAAAAGGAAAATGTGACACTGCAGAACATTCATTGATTTCTCATCCAAAATAAGGCAGTGAAACCACATCTTTCAAGTGCCGAGAAGGGGAAATAATCAGCCAACTTAGAATTCTAGACCCACAGAAGCGACTTTCAAAACAAAGGCAAAACAAAGATACTTTTAAACAAACAAAAGGTAAGATAATCCATTGCTAGGAAATCTATGCTAAAAGAGATATTTTCAAAAGTCCTTTGAGCTGAAGAAAAATGACACAGGTTGAAAATATGGATCCAGAAAAAGGAATATAAAAGCACCAGAAATTGTAAATATGTGTATAAATAGAAAATATATTTTTTCTTATTCTCAAATTTGTTGATGTTGGAAGTCATCACTCTCTTCATTACAATAATTTTAAAAACTGAACAAATTTAAAATAAATTATTTTTCTTGAACCTATTAGAGAATTAAGGTCATAGGACAAACTGCCACCCTGAAATCTGGAAGTACAGGCAAGTACAAAGAATTACTGCTGAGATCAGCTTAAGTGGAACAGAAGCTACTGGAGCCATAAACTGGTAGGAACACTTAATGGTAACTTTGAAAAACTGCTACATGCTGAAAAATTGCAGCATGCAGACTAGCACAAGAGTGAGGAACTTCTAGGGGTTTCAGTCTTAGGAAGCCCCCTCCATACTTCTGTGGCTTTTAACTCATGGAATCTCACCATAATCTCACAGTAAAGAGCCTAGAGAAACTCCTCATGTTTCTAACAAGGGGAGGGTAAAAGTAACCATTTTGAGATATTCCCAGAGTGATTTGGAAGATAGCTGACTAGAGGTACTCAATGCTCATCTCCTTCACAAAGAAGGACCAAAACATAAAATAACTACACTTTGAGTGGGATATCTAAGGGAGAACACTGAAATTCAGCAAAGAAAAAACAAAAACCCCCTGTAAATTCCAGATGGCAGCATAGACAAGGAAGTAAAGCATCTGTCCAGGATTGGCTCAGAGCCATGAGAGACTCACCATTATGGGGAAAAGGTAAGTGGTAGATCCCCAGAATATGGATGCCTGCAATTCTAGCTACAGAAGAGCCGCATAGTCCTCACAGGCCTTGAGAGAAGTAGAGGGAGCCGTCAGGAGTCCACACAGCTGCATTGCTCTGGAGAATCAACACACACTGCTCCCTGCACTCCCAGAGGCCCAAGCTGCTATAGTATATTACCATTTTGAGAAGAGAGCCACTGCTGGAGTGCCTTCTGCCCTAAGGGCCAATAGCCCTTGTACCGCCACATCCATGAGGCCTCACTTCCATCCCATCATGCTCCCATACAAGGCTGCAATGCCAGGACCCCAGCTAGACCCAGTGGTATAACCATGATCCAGCACCTGAGCCCATACAGTACCCTGCACCCCCAAGGAACCAGCAGTCCAGCACAGCAGGAAGGCTGCCCCAAAGACTTGGAGAACTGATGCACACACTCCAGAAGGTTTGAGGACCGGCCACCCAGTGCCCACTGCCACTGGTAACCTCACCCCTTTAAATGGCAGAGCTGCCATGTGTTGCATGCAGCCCCATAGTCTGAGAACCAGCCTATCTGGCACCTGCCACCACCACCGCCACTTACATGACAAATGGGCCTGCTGTGCCCTGCACGTGCTCCTCTAGGGCCTAAAATCCAGCCTGCCCAGTGACTTCTGTCCCCAGAAAGGTCATGCCCTCTCTTCACAACACCTGCAGTCTATGCCACTGAGGCACTTGCAGACACCACAGGTGTTGATTACAGTTAAAGAAATCACATGGAGACCATATTACCTCCCAGAGCCAGAGCCAAAGCATCCCACCTAACTGACACTACAGGACACATTGACAGAAAACAGTTTCCCTATGAACACTATTCCATAAGACTGGAAGAGGCAATTCTTCCACTAGACATACAGATATCAATGTAGGGAGACAAGAAACATGAAAAAGCAAGGAAACATGACACCTCCAAAGGAACACAACAGTTATCTGCTAATAGACCCAAAAGAAAATGAAATCTACGAAGTGCCTGAAAAGCAATCCAAAATAATAATCTTAAGAAAACTCAGTGAGATACAGGAGAACACAGATAGACAATTCAACAAAATCAGAAAAACATTCATAACTGAATGAGACATTTAACAAAAAATATATATCATAAAAAAGAATGAAACAGAAATCTTGAAGTTAAAGAATTCAGTGTACAAAATAAAAAATACAGTCAAGAGCTTTGACAACAGATTAGACAAGCAGAAGAAATAATTTCTGAACTTGGAGATAGGCCTTGTGAAATAAGCTAGTGAGTCAGGCACGGTGTTGTGTGCTTATAAACTCAGCTGTTTAGGAGGCTGAGCACAGAAGTTCAAGACCAGCCTAGGCAACATGGAGAAATCCCATCTCAAAAAAGTTTTCTTGGGGCTGGGTGTGGTGGCTCATGCCTGTAATCCCAGCACTTTGGGAGGCCAAGGCAGGTGAATCACTTGAGCCCAGGAGTTTGAGACCAGCTTGGGCAACATGACAAAACCCCACCTCTACAAAAAATACAAAAATTAGCCGGGCCTGGTGGTGCACAACTGTGGTCCCAGCTACTTGGGAGGCTGAGGAGGGAGGATCATCTAAGCCTGTGGAGGTTGAGGCTGCAGTGAGCTGTGATCATGTCACTGTTCCCTACCCTGGGCAACAGAATGAGACCCTGTCTCAGAAATAAATTTGTTTTCATTTTAAAAATTCTTCAGTCTTATGAAATTATCCAGTGAGACATAAAAAGAAAGAAAGAAAGAAAGAAGAAAGAAAATAAAGAGAAAAAAACAAAATGGAAAAAAATAAAGTTTATGGGACCAATGTGATACCATCAAGCAAATAAATATTCACATTATAGAAATTCCAGAAGGAGAAAAGATTGGAACAGGCATAGCAAACCTATTTAATGAAATAATAGCTGAAAAGAAGGATATGGACACCCAGATCCAGAAAGTTCAAGAGTTCTCAAATATAGTCAACCCAAGGAGGTACTCCCAGTGGGACATTATACTCAACTGTCAAAAGTGGAAGAGAAGGCCAGGAACACTGCCCCACACCTATAATCCCAGTGTTTTGGGAAGCCCAAGTGGGAAGATTATTTAAAGCCAGAAAGACCAGCATGGGCAATATAGTGAGATCTCATCTCTAAATCATAACAATAATAATTAGCAGGGCATGATAGTACATACCCATAGTCCCAGGGAGGCTGAGGTGGGAGGACTGCTTGAGCCCAGGATTTTGGGGATGCAGTGAGCAATGATCACACCACTGCATTCCAGCCTGGGTGACAGAGCAAGACCCTGTTTAAAATAAAAAAAAAACGTGGAAGAGAAAGAGAGAATTATAAAAAAAAAAAAAAGCAAAGGAAAAGTATAAAGTCACACATAAGAGAATCCCTATTCAATGAACAGCAGATTTCTCAGCAGAAACTTTATAGGCCAAGAGAGAATGGCATGATATAATCAAAGTGCTAAAAGAAAAGAAAAAAAAAACTGTCAGCCAAGAATATTATACTCAGCACAGTTATCCTTCAGAAATGAAGAAGAAACAGTCTTTCCTAGGTAAGCAAAAACTGAGGTAATTTTTAACCACTACATCAGCCTTGCAATAATTGCTTATGGGAGTCCTAGGACAATAATGAACATCATGAAAACATGCAAAAGTATAAAATTTACTGGTACAGCAGATACAGAATGAAAACGATAAAGGAATCAAAACAGAAAACCACCAAACCACAAAGAAAAACAATAAAAAAGAAAGAAAACAAAGTATATAGAAAACAATTAACAAAATGACAGAAGTAAGTCCTCACCTATCAATAATAACCTTGAATGCAAACAGATTAAATTCCTCAATTAAAAGATATAGACTGGCTGAATGGATTTAAATTTTTTTTAACTGTATGCTGCCTATAAGAAACTCATGTAACCTGTAAAGACATCCATATACTAGAAGTGGAGGGCTGGAAAAAATCTTCCATGCAAATGGAATCCAAAAATGAGCGAGAGTTCTACACTCACATAAGATAAAATAGACTTTAACTCAATGCTGAAAAAAGAGACAAAGAAGGTCATTAGCTCATGATAAGGGATCAGCTCAGCGAGAGGATATAACAATTATATATTGTTGGAAATAGATGCTGGAAATAGATGATGGAAATAGATGCTCGGTGCCACAAAGAAAAATTAGCACTGAGACAAAGGATCTTTTAGAAACACAATTTTTAGTTCCTGGACTGCAGGAAAGGTACTCTTACTAGCCATCTTGCCACAAGAGTACAATGAACAAAGGAAATTAGACAAATGTATCCTTTACACATTTGGGGTCGTCCTTGCTACTGTGTCTGATCTCCGTTTGCTGGAGCCAGACCTCACAATTTAAACTAAAACCTAAAACCTGATTGGCAAACAACTTAAAACTTTTCTAAACAGGTAAAAGCAGTGGAGAGCTGGGACATGCCTGTGAGCACGTCCAGCACAGATATCTTGGTTCAAGTAGAAGGACACAGAATGTACTACATGCCTGTAAACATGGCATGTCTAACAGCTACATAGAATAAGGCTTAACAAAGTTATTAGCACACTCATGATTTAACAAGAAAGGAAACTTTAAAAAGAAACTTTTCTACTTCCCACAATATACACCCAACACCTGAGTACTCAGGTATATATAGCAAACATTATTATTATTAATAGTGTAAATGGAGAGATAAACTCCAACAATAACAGTTGAGGACTTCAACATCCCACTGTCAGCACTGGACAGATCAATTAGACAGAAAATCGACAAAGAAGCATTGTATTAAAACAGCTCTATAGGCTGGGTGTGTGGTAGCTCATGCCTGGATACCAGCACTTTGGGAGGTCAAGGTGGGTGAATCACTTGAGGTCAGGAGTTTGAGACCAGCCTGACCAACATGGTGAAACCCCATCTCTACTAAAAATTCAAAAATTAGCCGGGCATGGTGGTGCATGCCCATAATCCCAGCTACTCAGGAGGCTGAGGAATGAGAATCATGTGAACCCGGGAGGTAGAGGTTGCGGTGAGCCGAGATAACATCATTGCACTCCAGCCTGGGTGACAAGAGTAACACTCTGTCTCCAAAAAAATAAAGAAATAAAAACAATAAATAAATAAGTAAACAGCATTACAGACCAAAATGACCTAATAGACAATTGCAGAAGAACTCATCCAACAGCTACAGAATACACATTCTTCTCATCAGCACATGAAATATGCCCAGAATGGTTTTCATCCAAAGCCCTATTCAGCAGAAAAAAGATTTTTTCAGAGCCTTATCTATTTGGGAGAAAGGAAATACACAACTCTATCCCTCTTTAGTCTTCCTGCCTCACCTAAGGGGGAGAAAAAGCTGCCAAACACTTTGAAGTTCACAGCCCAGGGACACAGAGACACAGAAAGAGATTTAATCACAGGATGACATAATGCTTCCCCTTTCCCTACACATTGTCACTGTCTCAGCAAGGGTCCAGTGTGGTAACTATGGATTACCGCTGAAACAGCTACAAAGGGAAGATTCTTTTTTTTTTTTTTTTCTGAGACAGAGTTTCACTCTTCTTGTCCATGCTGCAGTGCAATGGCACAATCTTGGCTCACTGCAGCCTCTGCCTCCTGGGTTCAAGTGATTCTCCTGTCTCAGTCTCCTGAGTATCTGTGATTATTACATGCATGTGCCACCACATCCGGGTAATTTTATATTTTTAGTAGAGACGGGGTTGATCAGGGTGGTCTCAAACTCCTGACCTCAGATGATCCACCCCCCTCCCAAACTGCTGAGATTTCCAGCGTGAGCCACCGCACCTGGCCAATTCTATTTAAGAAGACACAGAGACAACAGGGGGCAACAACCACAAAAAACTAAAGGACGTTGAAGTCCCTGACACCTATGGCTACAGGCAACATTAAACACAGCCCAGGCCAAGCACGTTGGCTCACGCTTGTAATCCCAGCACTTTCGGAGGCTGGGGCGGGCAAATCACTTGAGGTCAGGAGTTTAAGACCAGTCTGACCAACATAGTGAAACCCCGTCTCTACTTAAAATGCAAAAATTAGCCAGGCTTGGTAGCAGGCTCCTGTAATCCCAGCTACTCGGGAGGCTGATGCAGGAGAATCACCTGAACCTGGGAGGCGGAGGTTGCAGTGAGCCGAGATCACGCCACTGCACTCCAGCCTGAGTGACTGAGCAAGACTCTGACTCAAAAAGCAAAAAACAAAAAACACAAACCCAGCCCAGCTACTACCCAGATTAACATAAAATCTCATGCTAAAGGCCAATAGGCCTCAATTCCTATTACCCAATATCTTATGTGGGGCTTTCAATAAAAAGATATGAGGCATGATAAAAGATAAGAAAAAAATAGCCAGAAGAGACAAAGCAAGCCAGGGCGGGAGGATCACTTGACCCCAGAAGTTTGAGACAATCCTGAGCCACACAGCAAGGCCCTGTGTCTAAAACACCACCACCACCCAGAAAGGCAGGAAAAGGGGGACAACACAAAGAACAAACACAATAAATAGAAAAGAGTTACAAACATAGAAACATAATCCCCTCGAATGTGAAAAGCCTAAATACAACGATCAAAAGACAGAGATTGTCAAAATTAATTTTTTAAAAGATCATACCGGTCGGGTGCAGTGGCTCATTCCTGTAATCCCAGCACTTTGGGAGGCCAAGGCAGGCAGAGCACGAGGTCAGGAGTTCAAGACCAGCATGATCAACATGGTGAAACACCGTTTCTACTAAAAATACAAAAATTAGCCAGGAGTGGTGGCACACGCCTGTAATCCAAGCTACTCAGGAGGCTGAGGTGGAAGAATTGCTTGAGCCTGGGAGGCAGAGGTTGCAGGGAGCTGAGATCATGCCACTGCACTCCAGCCTGGGCGACAGAGCAAGACCCTGTCTCAAAATAAATAAACAAAAAGTTAACAACTCTATTTTTAAATAGAGACAGGATCTGTCTATGTTGGCCAGGGTGGTCTCGAGCTTCTGGCCTCAAGCAATCCTTCCACCTTGGTCTCCCCAAGTGCTGGGTTAAGGCTAACAATTCTGATACATCTGTATGCATACTGGAATTAACCAATTAAGCAAATAGATGGCAGACAGTGGGAATGGGATCTCTCACTATTAGAGTGGGAACTCACAGACCGGCAAGGAATGCAGGCTGGAATGAGCCACGTGGAAATGAATTAGAGTTCGCGACACCGGCATGAACTTGTGTTTACCCAGATGCAGACAGAGAAGCGTGCACGTAGGAACACCCATAGATTTGGATACACGCAGGTTATGTGTGTACCCATCTCCTTCTTTGCTCTGTTAGCTAAGAGGGCCGAAAAGAAATGGTGCCCCTAGTAGCAAGAAGCTCATCCAACACCAAGCTCTTTTTTCTCAGTGTTTTTTCTCGTGTTAAAATACACGACATAAAATTAACCATCTTAACTATTTTAGGTGTACGGTTCAGTGGTATTACACATACTCGTAATTAGTGCAACTGTCAACACCACCTCTCTCCACCTGGTAAAACTAGAGCTCTATACCTGCGGATAATAACTTCCCATTCTCTCCTCCTTTCTACCCACTGGCAACCACCATTCTACTGTCTGTCTGATTCTGACCACTCTAAGTAACGGACATACGTGGAAGCATACAGTATTTGTCTTTTTGCTGTTGGCTTATTTCACTTAGCATAATGTCCTCGAGGTTTGTGGGAAGTAAAAATGTTCCTTTATAAAGTTTCCTTTCTTGTTAAAGAATAAATCATAAGTGTGCTAATAACTCTTTGTGAAGCCCTATCCTATGTAGCTGTTAGACACGCCATGCTCACAGGCATGTAGTACATTCTGTGTCCTTGTACTTTCACCAAGATATCTGTGCTGGACGTGCTCACAGGCATGTCCCAGCTCTCCATTGCTTTTACCTGTTTAGAAAAGTTTTAAGTTGTTAGACAATCTGGTTTTAGATTGTGAGGTCTGGCTCCAGCCAACGGAGGTCAGACACAGCAGCAAGGACAACCACAAATGCGTTAAGGGATAAATATGTCTGCTTTCCTTTGTTTGTTGTACCCTCATGGCAAGATGGCTAGCGAGGGTCCCCTTCCTGCAGTCCAGCAGTCCAGGGAGTAAAAACTGCGTTGCTAAAAGCTCCTTTGTCTCGGTGCTGATTTTCCTTTGCAGCACCAAGCATCTGTTTCCAACAAGGTTTATGCATGTTGTGGCACACTGTAGGGTTTCCTGCTTTGCTGAGGTAAAACGATACGCCGCTGCATGCACACATGACATCGTTTATCCATTCATCAGCCGATGATCCCTTGGTTGTTTCCGTGTTTTGGTGGTCGTGCATGATGCTGTTATGAACATGGCGTACAAATCTCTCTTTGAGACTCTGAGTTCAACTGTGTTGGGTGTATACCCAGAAGGAGAATTGACGATTATACGGTAATTCCATTTTTAATTTTTAATTTTTTGAGGAACCGCCACAGCGTTTGTGCCCTTTTACACCCTCAGCAGCACACAAGGGTCCAGATTCTCCACATCCTTGACAACACTTGTCATTGTCCATCTGTTTTGTGACAACCATGCTAGTGGCTGTGAGGAAGGCCCCTATCGTAGTTTGGATTTGCATTTCTGTAATAATTAGTGACGCTGAGCATCTTCACCTGTGTTTATTATATGGCTGATTTCTGACAAAGATGCCAAGACCATTCAAAGGTGAAAAACAGCCCCTTCAATTATAGGTGCTGAAACAATTGGGCATCCACAGGCAAAAGAAGGAAGTCGGCCCCTGTCTTCCCTCATCTACAAAAAGTCATTCAAAATGGATCACAGACCTAATTGGTGGGTAATACCTACATAGTAAGTGCTAAAGCTGTGAAAGTCTTGGAAGGAAACTAAGGTGTAATCTTGAACTGGGCAAGAGTAAAATCCTTTGTGTTTTAAAATATACCATCAGGGCAGGGCATGGTGGCTCATGCCTGTAATCCCAGCACTTTGGGAGGCCGAGGCGGGCAGATCACGAGGTCAGGAGATCGAGACCATCCTGGCCAACATGGTGAGAGCCCGTCTCTACTAAAATACACAAAAATTAGCCAGGCGCGGTGGTGCGTGCCTGTAGTCCTAGCTACTGGGGAGGCTGAGGCAGGGGAATCAGTGGAACCTGGGAGGCAGAGGTTGCAGTGACCCGAGATTGCATCACCGCACTCCAGCCTGGCGACAGAGCAAGACTGTCTCAAAACAAAAAACCCATCAAAAGTAAAACCTACAGAATGGAAGAAAATATTTGCAAGTCACGTATCTGATAAGAGATGTGTACCTAGAACATATAAATAACTCATACAGCTCCATAAGATGACAACCCCATTTAAAAATGGACAGAGGCCTTGAATG
Organism: Cacajao melanocephalus; assembly: GCA_963573385.1. Taxonomy (NCBI): domain Eukaryota; kingdom Metazoa; phylum Chordata; class Mammalia; order Primates; family Pitheciidae; genus Cacajao; species Cacajao melanocephalus. The sequence continues at coordinate 52,164 of CAUYLG010062567.1, read as the reverse complement.
AATGCTTCTCCGAGGCATACAAATGGCCAACAAGTGCATGAAAAGATGTTTGGCATGGGCGGGCGTGGTGGCTCATACCTGTAATCCCAGCACTTTGGGAGGCTGAGGTGGGCATATTGTTTGAGCCTAGGAGTTTGAGACCAGCCTGAATGACATGGTGAAACCCCATTTCTATTAAAAATACAAAAATTAGCCAAGTGTGGTGGTGCCTGGGGTCCCAGCCACTTGGTAGGCTGAAGTGGGAGGACGGCTTGAGCCCTGGAGGCAGAGGTTGCAGCGAGCCAAGATCGCACCACTCCACTGCAGCCTGGGGGACAGACTGCGACTCCGTCTCAAAAAAAAAAAAAGGGTAAGAATCACTCGGCATCAACACAGTTAAATGCAAATCAAAACCACAGTGAGATGCCACTTCATGCCACTAGGGTGGCTCTGCTGAAAGATGAACAATCTCAAGCATCCGTGGGATGTGGGGAAATCACGGCCTTCTTGCCCTCCTGGCACAGCGTGAAGCGTGCAGCCAGTGGGGACAACAGCCCGGCAGTTCTGCAAACGGTTAAGCACAGTCACCATGTGACCCGTCGATTCCACTTCTAGATGTGCACATCCAAGAGAAATGTAAACATAGGTCCAAAAAACATGCACACAAATGTGTACAGCAGCATTATTCATGATTAGCCAAAAAGTGGAAACAACCCAAATGTCCATCAACTGATGAATGGACAAACAAAATGCTGTCCACCGTACAATGGAATCTTATTTTGCCATGAAAGTGAAGTACTGACACACATTATAAAGTGGATAAACTGGCTGGGCGGGACGGCTCATGCCTATAATCCCAGCACTTTGCTGACCAAGGCGGGCGGATTGCCTGAGCTCAGGAGTTTGAGACCAGCCTGGGCAACATGGTAAAAACCCGTAACTACTAAAATACAAAAAAAATTAGCCGGGCGTGGCAGCGCACACCTGTAGTCCCAGCTACTCGGAAGGCTGAGGCAGGAGAATCACTTGGACCTGGGAGGCGGAGGTTGCAGTGAGCAGAGATTGCGCCATTGCACCCCAGCCTGGGTGACAGCGAGACTCCATCTCCAAGAAAAACAAAAGCAAAGTGGATACACCTCAAAAACAGTGGAAGTGGAAGAGACCCGTTGCCAGAGACCCCCGTATTAGACAAAATGTCCACAACAGGGAATCCAGAGACAGAAGGTGGATGAGTGGTCGTCTGGGGCCGGGGGTGCTGGTGAGAAATAACGGCCACTGGGCAATGGCCTGTCGTGAATATCATACAAACCACCGTGGAAAGGGGATTGAATGGCATGTGATCACGTCTCAAAAGCTGTTACAAAAACAGAAAAAAGGGATAAAATGAATAGAAAGCTACAGATTTATTTTGATCTTAAGCAAAAATAATAGCAATGTCTTGGTGTAAAACTATATGGAATAAAATGTACAGCAATATCACAAAGGTTTTGTGGAATGGAAATATTCTCTTGCAAAGTTCTCAGATTACGTGTAAGGTGGTATAACATTATTTGAAGGCAGACTGTGGCATATTGTAAACCTTAGAGAACCAGTAAAAACCAAAACCCGGTAAGCCAATAAAGAAGGTAAAATGGATTATGAAAATATGCTCAATTACTCCAAAAGAAGGCAGAAAAAGAGAAAAAGAATGAACAAAGAACAGATGATACAAACAGAAGATAAACAAAAATTAAAATAATTTTAAATAATATTTTAAATAATAATTCAAAATAATAAATCAAAGCAAAGGTGAGTAGATTTAAATCTTAGAAAACTGGCTGATCCCAGGGTCGGGGGAGTGGGCAGCGAAGGTGCAAACGAGCCTGGAGTTCAGCTGCAACATTGACACAGGCGCGTACAGAGCGGCGGGGACGTCAGGGGACAGGCGCCATCCGGAAGGGGACCCACTCATCGGACTTTTGACGTTTTCAATCACAGTAACAGATTATCACCCATTGAATAACATAGGAAGAAATGAGTCCACATTCAACAAATAGACTTAAAATTTGATGAAAGACGAGATCTTCACACAGCTTTGGGTTTTTGTTTGTTCTGAGACAGCGTCTCGCTCTATCACCCAGGCTGGAGTGCAGTGGTGCGATCACGGCTCACCGCAGCCTCGACCTCCTGGGCTCAAGCAGTGCTTCCACCTCAGCCTCCCGAGTAGCTGGGACTACAGGAGCAGGCCACTACACCCGGATAATTGTTTTGCTGTATTTTTTTTCAGAGATGGGGACTTGCTATGTTGCCCAGGCTGGTCTCAACCTCCTGGGCTCCAGCAATCCTCCCACATCAGCCTCACAAAGCGCTGGGATTACCGCATGAACCACTGTGCCCGGCCTTTACATAGAGTTGAAATACCTTTCCCACAAAATGTATATGAATTACAATGGGAGAACAGAAACTTTGCAATGGAAAAGGCTGGCAGACGCCCTCTCCATCAAACGATTAAAGTTTCCGTTATCAATAAATGCACCAAATCCAAGTCATGGTCCGCTATCAGGATGCGCTGACTTCCTGACTTTTGTGGTGTTCCTGCCACGGAGGCACAGCCCAAGTTTAACTCTGAGGAAACAGACAAATGAGAACCGAGGACTTCGCACATGATAACTGACCGGCCATCCCCAAAAGTGCCACAGCCACAAAAGTCAGGGAGAGACAGAACAGTTCCCAACTGAAGACGAGACTTGACAGCAAAACGCAGCAGCACCAGCTGCTGAACCGGACCCATCTGTCACCAAGGGCGTGACGGTGACACACGGCGAAGCCTGCGTCGCGTGTGAGGTGCAGGTTCATGTCCTGATGTCGATGGCTCGCTGTGGTTACACAGGACCTTGTGTGTAGGAAATATCCATGGAAGTATTTGGGGATGGTGAGGTACCAAGTTGGCAACTTATTCTCAAGCAGCTCAGAGAAAAAAGATTTTTGTATTGTACTTGCAGCTGTTCTGTAAGGTTGAGATTATTCTGATGTTTTCAAATGTCAACAAATGTTAATAAAGACACATGTGCATGTATGTTCATTGCAGCACTACTCACAATAGCACAATTCCAAGACATGGAATCAATCTAAATGCCCACCAGTGGCAGATTGGATAAAAATGTGGTACATATAAACCATGGAATACTATGCAGCCATAAAAAAGATCATGTCTTTTGTGGAACACGGATGGAGCTGGAGGCTATTATCCTTAGCAAACTAACGCAGGAACAGAAAACCAAATCCCGCCATGTTCTCACTTATAAATGGAAGTTAAATGATGAGAACACATAAACACAAAGAAGGGGACAACAGACACTGGCGTCTACCTAAGAGTGGAGGGTGGGAGGAGGGAGAGAGTCAGGAAACATAACTACTGGGTCGTAGGCTTAGTACCCAGGTGATGAAATACACAAGTTTCCCCGTATAACCAACCTGCACGTGTACTCCTGCACCAAAAAGGTTTTTAAAAATAGATAAAATAGATGTCAAGTCAAAGAAGCCAGAGGCAATAAAGTCCACACTCCATGAACCCGATCATAGGAAATTCCAGAATACAAATGCTAATCTACAGTGACAGGAGCAGATGGGTATCTCCTGGGGTTCAGGAGCGGTGGCGCAGAGGATACGGGGGGCACCAGGGAACATCTTGGGGTAATAAGGGCGTTCTTCATGTCTTCACTGTGGTGGTGGTTGTAGGGTTCACACATTTGCCAAACACAACAAACACAAAGGGTGCCTTCAATGATCCCTAAATGATACCTCAATAAAGTCGACGGAAAGGTTAAGAAAAATCCTACCTGGCTGTTTTGTAGAAATTAACATGCCGATTCTAAAATTTATGTAAAAACAGGAAAGATCTGGGGTAGCCAAAATATCCAGAGTCACCTTTAGGAATAAGGACACAGCTGGAGGACCTATGCCCCCACAATTCATGATTTTATACCCGGAGACACTGGCCTCAAGATAAACAACCCGCCCATGGGACAAGGCCTGCTCTTGTCGCTGACATTCTGTGAGACAGCCAATGCGGTCCACGGGGGAAAAGTCTCTTAAAAAAAGAAAAAAGTCTCTCTTGACCTCCACCTCACTCCATTCACAAAAATGAGTTTAAGATGAATCATGCATGCACCTAAACATAAAATCCAAAACTGTAACGCTTTTAAAAAGAGAATATATTCCTACGTTAAGAAGATATTTTCCTGTTTTCCTCTCTAAAGCATTACGGCAAAGATACCTCAGGACAGATAAAGTACTAACTGAAGACGCAAAAAAAGAGAAATTGGACTCAGTCAGACTTGACTGGAAACACTTAGGGTTCATGAAGATGTGACGCAGCAAGAACTCTCCTATGTGAGCGGCGTGGACGACGATGCTGCCAGACGCGGAGACACGGGCGACTCCCCGTGGAATTCAGCAAGCCCCTTTCTAGGAATTCACCCTCGACCAACAAAAACACTCACACAAGAAGACCTGTGCAAGAATGCGGATGGCTGCCTTACGGCCAGCAGCCCCGAACTGGAGATAACTCAAGCGCAGGAGAAGCTAGGCCCAAAAAAGCAACCCACCGCACGGCTCCTGCTACAGAAAGTCCCAGAACAGGCGACACTAACGTGCAGTGGAAGAAATCAGATGGGTGGTGCGTCTTGTGGGCAGGTCCAGAGAGGGAAGAGAGGAGGTTGGCCGGGGACGGAAATGGCCTTTGTCGTGATACGGGGTGAGTCACAGGGCAAAGGCGTTCGTCAGAATACACTGAGCTGTGCTTGTGCAATCCCTGCCTTTCGCCATATGCCAATGATGCCTCAACAAAAAGCCTAACATTTACATTGTCATTTCGCACCATACACCAAATAAATTCCATCTGAATTGAAGAGCTAAAGCTAAAAACAAAGAACTGAGCCAAGCACTGAGCATATTTTTTATGATCTGCATCTTTCTAAATGTATGACACAATCAGAAGTCACAAGACAGATTTTTGCTACATAAGAAACTTAAATTTAGTATAGTTATAAAACTACAATATATAAAGAGCTCTTAAAAATCAATAAGAAAAATGTAAGCAGCACAACAGAATGTTTGCACAAAGGCAATTCACACGAGGAAGGGCCAGTCTGTGATAAACATAAGAAGAGATGCTCAGTTTTACCAATAATCAAACTGCAGAATAACACTGCAGCAAGTCACCCTCCAGACAATTAGAAAAGCAGGAAGCACGACGGGCGCCTCAGTGAGGGCTGGGGGGAGATGCACATCAGTGAAGGCAAAACTGGCCAACGTCTTCGGTGTGACATTTTGGTAAGTGATCCCAAAAGGGACAATATGTGCCCTTTGATCCCTTCCCTAGACGGCAATTGCACAAACGGATAAAGATGAGGTACGGGATTCTCCTTCCCAGCGTCGTTACGCTTTGTGAAAGACACATCGTCCGTACATTACGCAGGGTTCACCTGGTCCAGACACGCAGCGCGTCCGACGCTCCTGCCAAAGCCGGGGGGCTCTCCCTTTCCTGACAGGAGACGCGCTTGGCCCAAGTGAACACAGCAGGCCGCAGCTGTTGCCCGTGTCAGGCGGGGGCGAGAAGGGGGATTTCTGGAGCATTTCACATCCCTCTTCCAGGTCTGGTGGTTGGGTTTTTAGTAACAAACAGGTGTGACTTTCACAGAAACAAGCGTGACCTCGAGTGTGGCTGGGCAGCCTCTGCTCACACCCCATCCATGTTTTGGTGGCTGCCCCTCTGTGTTGAGGGCCTTGGTCCACTCAGCCTCAGAAGACCCCGAGGGGTCGTGCACAGCCGGGAACCCCAAGGCCCTCCTCAGCCACCTCAGAACGCACCGACCCAGGAAGGCCCCAGCTTGCACTACCAGGACCAACGGAGCCTGGCTGGTGGCTGAGCCCTGTCCCCTGCCCTGGGGAAGCTTTGTCACCATGAGTCACCCTGAGTTGGGGAAGGAGCTAAACAGGGGGCCCTGGGACCAGGTGAGGTGGGCTCTGTGCTGGGCGCTCGTTTTAAACAGTAGGAACTTGCTGTGACAGTGCCCTATTGTGGGGTCACCTTGGCGGGCCTTTGTGACACCCAAAATACTTGGTAATAGCTTGATTCAACCAATACTTGTTTGTACACCCAGCACCTGACCCAGGGCAAGGAGCAGAGCAGGTGGACACTCAACCCACAATTCGAGTCATCTGCCAGCTACGGGCTGTCCCGGGGAAGGGCCTGTACCGGGCTGCTCCCCGCAGGGCTGGTGGGGCCAGCAGAGCCTTGCGTCCAAGCTCCAGTCGCCCCTCAGTGCCCTCCTGCCACTGCCTCTGGGACGAGCTGACCTGCCGGTCCCTACACCCTCCTGAGCCTGGGCTTGGCAGGAACCCACCCCACCCCACACAGCCCCTCCTCACAGACACTGAGGTGGAAGGCCGTAGGCCATCTGGGCTCCTAGAGGAACATGGCCTCCCCTGTGGCCCCATGTAGAGGCGTTAACAATGGCCACATCCATCCTTGGTCCTCCGGCCCAGCCCTTCATGCAGCGGTGCAGTGTTTTGACACCAGGCACTTGTGCCTCGGGCTGGACGACCGGGCACCCTGCTTGGGCAGTCTATTCACAAAGTGCAGGGCAGTTGTTACTGTGCTAGATAAGCATCTAAAATGCCCGAGTGGATTCTGTGTCTCAAACCTCCGCGCATTTGAGTGCTACTGAGGTTACGCTAAAAGCCCTCTGTGGTGAGTGAGGCCAGTCGGCATGAAGAACACAGCAGGCTGCAGGCTTTGGGTCTGGGGTCCCCAGAGAGGGGTGGGGGCTCTGGCTCTGCCTTCTCAGGCCTCCCTGTTCAAGTGCAGCTCTGCCTCTGGCTGTGGGACTCACCTGGTGTGCCGTTGGCTTCCAGAACGATGCTGGTGGCACGCAGACACAAAACACGCCAGTGTGTATTCACACACGTACTCACACACATGCAGACTCATTCGACACATGCACACTGCTCCCCTAACCTCTGCCTGGAATGTCCCCTCTTTGGGGACAAATCTGGGGTGAAAAGGAAGCTGTACTTCCTTGGACGGGGACAGAGAGCTGGGCCAGGTCCAGGGGGGACCCCAAGTTCTGCAGAGACCAGCTGAAATATGGTATCATTAATAAAAACCCCATTTAAAGTACTTCTCTTTTTTTTTTTTATTGATTTCATTGAAAACAGAACAAGAAATGGTCAGAGCCAAAAGACTGCTCTTAAAACTGTCAAAAACATTTTAACAGAAAAAAATAAACATGACTGCATTATGAATGTCTTAGAAGAGTTGCACAAAAAAAACCCCACTGTTACTGCACTAATTACAGTATTTAAAAAGGTATATGCCAAAAAAAAGTATATGACCTGCCAGGCCACCACACAAAAGGTGATGGCAAGTTTATTCACACTACAAGACTAACATTTTTAAAAAAGTTTTTCCTGCATTTTATTCTAAAATCATTTTGTTCTCTTTATACAGTTGATAGTTTATTTCACGTGGTGAGTAGAAACCACACCAGAATCAGCACCGTTGTCTGTGTTTTTTTATTTTTTGTTTGTCCTAATGTTCAGTAATGGTAGAAAATAAATCAGTTTATTCATCATAGCATGTGGCTTAAAAAATCAACAGGTGCCAGCGTCAGCGGAGCCAGCGGGGCTGGTGCGGGGTCCGCCTGCACCCACCAAACCACTTCCTTGAAAAGAAACGTCAGTTAGAGGTTTGATATATAGGACTAGATACAGGATTCCTTTAAAAAGCAAACCCACATTTTCTCCAAAGTTAGTGGTGGGGTCGGTCTCCTGACCTCTCCGAGACTGGCGGGAGACTGTCCTCGGTGCGGCCCCGGGGACCCGGCACCAGCCGCGCAGGCCGCAGGCGGGGAGAACAGAGCAGCTCGTGCTAACGGCGGCTTTGGCAGCGCCACACAGAAGAGTCTGGGCCGGACAGGAGAACAGCGAGGACCTCGGAGGTCAGAGGAAGAAACGAGAAACTTCGCAACGACAAATCAGCATCAGAAACTCACAAGGAGATGCAGCGAGGACTCCCAGCGTCTTTGGGGCGTGGGCCAAAGTGTGCACTCCAGCCCGGGCAAGGGGCCCGCAGCGAGGCGCAGGTCGGGGAAGGTGGCTGGGAGGCGTCCACACCCGCCCGCAGGGGCTGCAGCCTCACCTCCGACCCCTCCAGGAAGCCGGCGGCACAGCCTCGAAGCAGGACCTTTGAGAATCTCTCCTCCTCCTCCTCTAAACGGCCCCGCTGGCCGGCGGCGTCTCATAGCGGGTCCGCGGCAGCGGCGGAGCTGGTGTCCGGCAGGCCGTCCTCCTGCGCCTCCTGGGCCGCGCTGGCCTGACGCTGGGCCAGAGCCGCGCTCGAGTGCCGGCACTTGGGGGAGCCGCAGCGGCAGCTGAAGAGCTTGCCTTTGATGTCCCAGAAGCGCTCTCCGTAGTCAAACCTGGGGAAAGAACAACCCAGACTCAAGGTCGAACCCAGCGGCACCTCCCACAAGCTGGATGAATCCAGGCCCGGCCCCAGCTTCCTCCCCGCCGCATCCTAGGCCTCCGTGTTTACAGCTGCAGGAAAGCGATTTAGCACAAACGCGATTTAGCACAAACGCGGAGGACACGGCCAGGGGCCAGGGCGGTGCGTACCCGAGCTGCTCCCCGGCCTCGATCAGGCGGGTGCTGAAGAAGGCGATCCGGGGGAAGCGCAGGTCCTGGTGGGCCATGAACACACGCACGGGCACCAGGTTGGGCTCGCAGTGGTGGTTGATGAAGCGGCTGACGTTCCCGTAGAACCGCGCGTCGATGCAGTAAACCTCCCCGTCCTGCAGGGCGAGAGAAGCCGGCACGCGCCGCAGTGAGAGAGGCCCAGACATGCCGGTCCCAGAGCCTGGGGCCGGGCACAGGTACTGCCACGCAGGAGGGGCCTCTCCCGTGAGCCGCAGCGGCGGTGCGGGACCTGCGCTGGCCTCCTCCTCGCCGTGCGGCCGCCCACCCCACACCCTGCCCTCCTCGGCTGCGGTGGGGCGGGTGGTGCAGGCCGTTCCCTTGCCGGCGTCCCCACGGGGCTTCCAGCACGGCGGAATGTGGACAGCACCGCCCGCCCGCGCCCACGGGGCCGTTTGGCACTAACTGAAGAGAAAGGAGGCCGGGGCTGCAGGAGCCGCGCAGGCAGTGGCAGGGCTGACCGGCTCGGGAGGGATGGGGCTGGCATCGGGGACGCGCTGTCCTGGTGACGAGGAGCCCGGGGGGTCTGGGGAGACTCAGTGGTGGATGGCACCGCGGAAAACGACTTCTGCTGCAGCCCTTCCGGGGGCCGCTGAGACTGCAGAACACGACGCCAGAGACTGAGGTGACCTCCTCACCCTGCTGCCTTGGAGAGGAGCCCAGGATTCCGGGCGGCCTCATGGCCCTGGCCCCTGCACTGACCCGTGATTACGGATTTTGAGTTGACCGGCTGGGCCTGACCGAGCCACGCGACCTCTTTAAAAAAAGCAGTTCTCTCTGGAGACCCAGGGCGGAGCTGCTGCTGGCCTGGAGGGAGAGGCTGCGTGGGAGGAAGGTGGGGGTTCCGGCCCGCAGCTAGCAAAGAACCTGGACGCTGCTCACCCGACCACAGGGACCCAGGCTCAGCACTGCCCAACCACTGCTGCGCACACTGGGGCGAGTGGGTAGGCCCCGTGGCGTGCTGCGAGTGGGTGGCGTGGTTTGTTACCAGCGATGGGAAACAGCAATGCCACAGGGGACAGCCAGGCAGACAGGCAAGGAGGCACCTGGGGCTTTCCAGGACCAAGTTCCGAGAGGGCGGGGCCTGCGGGCAGAGGCGGCCCCACAACACTGGGTCCACAACCTGCCCCAGAACGAACGTCAGAGGTCAAGAGATTAAAACCCAAACTAGTGGGTGAGGGTGTGGAGGAGGGCAGATATCCGACAACCTTCACGATGCAGGCAGCGACAAGACGGCGAAGCCCAGGTGAGCACAGCTGCGGGACGGGACCAGCCACAGCCCCCAAAGCCAAAGGCGCGGCAGGCCGCCTCCCGGTTTACCCCAAAGACACAGAGCTCACAGCGGCTCACGTGGCGTGAACTCTGCCCTCTGCTTTGGGGTCTGATGGACTTAAGAATCTATAGGTGACCCCTCTCCGTGCAGAAAGCAACTCAAACTAGCAACAGCGCGCACGCAAAGGTCCTGGAGAGCAGCAAGATGGAAAGTGAGGGGCTCCCGCCTGGAGGGTCCAGGCCCAGCTCTGCCCGGGCTTTCACCAGGGGCAGTCCGTCTAGCAGAGCGCACAGGACTGCCACTTGGGGAAGGACCTGCAGTGTTGCTGAGGCGGGAGGGGTGTCAAAGTCGATGTACACAAATCTGTGCCCGACCATGGTTCGATAAAGACAGCAACCCTGGTAGAGACCCATGACTGGAAAAAGGCAAAGGGGCCACGTGGGAGGTGGGGCCTGCGGGAGGGTCACAGCTAATCCTAGGACTGCAGCGAAGGCACAGGAGCCATGTGTGAGGTGGGGCCTGCGGAAGGGGCACAGCCAATCCTGGGACTGGAGCGAAGGCAGAGGGGCCACGTGGGAGGCGGGGCCTATGGGAGGGGCACAGCCAATCCTGGGACTGGAGCGGAGGCAGAGGGGCCACGTGGGAGGCGGGGCCTGCGGGAGGGGCCCAGCCAAACGCACTACGGAAATGAAACCCACACGGGAGAGAAAGCAGCGTCCTCCCTACACGTTAACAGGAACAACCCAAGTGACCTGACACTTGAAACACGGAGGAAACGAACACATTCAAAAGAGAAAAGTCGCTCAGCGGAGTCCAGCCTTAGGGTGAACCAGATGCTGGGCGTGTGTTTTCAAGGCAGCTCCTAAGGCTGTCCTCAGTGAAGAACAAGGCAAGATTTCAAGGCATGAAAATCTCAGAGAAAGGAGAAGCCTCAGCAGAGAAACAGAAAAAGAATCCAATGGAAATTCTAAATCGAAATGCACTGGCTGCTGCAGCCATCACTAGGTGGATGAATGGAACCTCAAATTTGTCTAATGCCAGTAAAGGGTCAAACAAATTGACTTGTGTGCAACATTATTTGAGATAAATAGCAAGGGCTGAAATCAATCTGAATGCCCCCAAAAGGAGAAAGATTTCCACGTATTGACAATATGGTGACTCTACCAGTATCCTGTCAGGAGAAAGGTTAAGGGCTGGTGCAGTATCTACACTCTACCACTTTTTGTGTAAGAAAAGAGAAAGAAGAAGAAGAAGCCTACTTGAGAATTTTTTCTCTATTTCTGCTGATGGTTACTGCAGGTGCTACGGTTGCAATGTGTGTGTCCCCCCAAGACTCTCAGGCTGAGACCCTCACCCTCACGGTGATGGTTGTTAGGAGGTGGGGCTTTGGGGAGACGATTAGGTCATGGGGGTAGAGGGAATTGTGCCCTCATAAAAGGGACCCCACTGAGGACACAGTGAGAAGTCACTGGCTATGAACCAGGAAGCCCTCCACAGCACCAGATCTACCAGCGCCTTCATCTTGGGACTTCCAGCCTCCAGAGCAGTGAGAAACAAATTCCTGTTATCTGTAAGCCTCACAGTTTACAGTGTTTAGCTATCGAAGCCCGAATGGACTCAGACAGCAGGTAAGAGAATACAGAGAATGTGGAGAGAAGCAAGGCTTTTCTGGGTATGAACTTCCTAAGCAGCAAAGATTTTACACAATCAAAAAACAAAAATTAAATTGTAACATTCAAAATGAACTAAAATTTATGCAACTGCCTATCACGCCGGTGACACAATCACACAAGAAACATTTCCAGTGCTGCGAAGCACAGGACTCTGTCCAGCGTCCAAGGAACATGCCTTACAGACGCCGTTCCGCAGCTGTACTGGCACTTACTGTTAGCAGCAATATCTGGAGTGCTATTTTGAAACCAAAGATTTTAGAAACCAAGATTTTTGTTGTAAGAGATACAAATAGGAAATCAAAGAAGTTGGATAAAAACCATATACTGTTAAATGTGAAATTGGAAATATTAACATGACCACATTTTTAAACATTTGTTTACTTCATAGCTCTGTCCTTTGAAAAGTGAATCTAGAGCCCATGGCACCCTGACAGCACTGGGCATCCCAGGGTCTCGTTTCAGTGTCTAAAAATCTTTCTCCTCCAAAAGTACAAGTACATCCTGGAGAAATGGCTTCCAAGCCTGGGCCCAGGAACGTAAGAGAGGCCTGGGGTCCATGTGGTGCCAGACAGCACTGTCACCCAAGGGAGGGCTCACCTGCACGGGCTCCCCATGACCAGAGGGGACAATTTGACCACTAAATAAGAATGGCTATAACTGATCAAAACGCACATGTAAAAAAACGTAAAACTCCATGAGCCCATATTAACACTCAAAACAGAGGAAGTTTCTAAAAAGGCCAAAATTTCTTTGCTGCCAATAATTTTTATGCCACTTCCTTACTCTGAAACTTGGTAACTAAATGGTAAGAATAAAGCATTGATCTTGCCTGCCCAGGTTTAAGGTTTATTTATTAAAACGGAAATACGTCTGTTAATGAATATGGAAGGCATGGATGCCCAGGGTGGGCAGCTTCCTACGGGACACAGCAGCTCCGGTGTGAGTGTCACCAAACCTCAGCCCTTCCTCCTAGAGAACAAGTGAAATGACACCATGAGGGGCACAAAGAAATCTGGACCATGGGATTTCTCCAGCTGTTGGCCAGTCTCTGCCACAGGCCACCATGTGAGCTGCTGTTAAGAAGAACCTTCTGGGATGTGGCAAGTATCATACAAGCAAGTATCATAATCAGCCCCACCTGATTCCAGAGGGGCGACCCAGGGAAAGACACCAGGGAAACCAGGAAGGTCTGTAGATGGACATCACACGACGGCCAGGCTTGTCAGGCATCCCCATTCACAGGCACACTGACATCGCTGGGGGTAAAATGTTATATTTGTCACCAACTTTGTATCAGCAAAAAAGGAGGAAACAAATAAAGCAAGATACTAACAACCATCAAGTCCAGGTGGGGGCATAAGAGCCTCCACTCTCCTGATTCTCTCTGCTTTCCGCTATGTCTGAGAACATTCACAATGTGTGGTAAAAAAGGGATTGCAAAGACAAGAAAAAGGAATCTCTGAAGGAAGTGGCAGAGAAGTAAAACATTTTTCTTCTATTTTTTAACTAAATAAGAGACCTGAATGTCTCTAAAATTAGGGAAGAGGCCTCACAGGAGAGCCTGTGTGGAGAAGGTGCTGCCACAGGTAGGCAGGTCAGACAGTGGGAGGAAGGAAGGTGGCAGTGGGCGCAGGGCAGGAGCCTGAGTGGCAATGTCTGTGAGACCAGGACGGGGGCCTTCCTGTGATGCCTGCATGCCCCACCCTCTAAGATGGGGACAACACCGGGCCTGTGGTGTGGAGAGGACCTCACTACAGGCATTCGCTTCACTTCTCCAGAGGCAAAAGAGGCCGTCTGGGAGGGCCAGGGCCCGTCTGGGCTCTTCCCAGGATCCCTAGCAGGCTCTACAAGCCCTCATGCAGCGGAAGGGAGGGGAGGAGCAGAGACGGCCACTCTCGGAGGCCCTTCCATCAGAACCCTGGACTGGCACTGCTCTGACCCACCAAGGGCTCATTGCAGATGTGAGGCCCCAGGGCTGAGGCCTTTCTGTTCCTGGTCTTCTCATTTTGTGGTTTTTCTGCCCAGAGCCACTGGCCTTAGAGATTCTCTAGTGCAGTTCGTTAAAAATAACCCTCCTCCCACCCTAAGAACCTTCCAGCTCTGCACTAAGCATCACTCGGGCCCTGCGTGTGGGATCTGTGGCTGCCCGGGAGACGTGGTACCTCCCCCACCCACACGCCCGCAGGAGCACACTTTGTGGCTTCTCAGGACGAGCGCCTTCCTCAGTCTAACTCCCAGGAGCTTCTGTGTGACCCTAGAGTTCATGGGGTCTTGAGACCCCCGTGCTCTGCTTGGCCTGATTGCCCCGACCTGAGGGGGCCCAGAGTCAGGGTCTGGCCTGTGGATGGCCAGGGCTGCACGCCCCGAGAGACAACGGGGCCACTCCCATGGGCCACTGACCCTGCTCATGGCCTTCTGCTGCATGCCGTTCGTCCGTGTACCTCCCACAACGGTAGCCAGGCTGACCACCCTGTCAGCTGGCACCAAGAGCCCCTCTCACGCAGGAGCACGGCCTCTCCCAGCCATTCCTATGGTTCAAAGGCATCAGATCCCAGAATCCTCACAGGACAGACACTGCCAAGGGGTTTCAATGTATCCTCAAGTGCTGCTCTGATAAAGAAACTGTCCGCCTAGGTTTCAGCAAGCACGCCATGGAGAGGCCCCCGGGGCACCTCATTGATGGCAGATTTGAACAAAGGCCTAAAGAAGTAAGGACCGGGAGGGTGGGTGGCAGGATCCCAGAACGGCATGAGGGAGTGCGAACAATTGTGAGAGCAGTGGTGGGAGCGTTGGGAGGGGCAGTCAGTGGGGAATGGGGCGTGCAAGGTTTGAGCCAATAGCAGGGGCCTTGGGGTCCCTAGAGCCGCATGCTGAGAACAGACGGCAACAGCAGGGCCAGGGCAGATCCAGGGGCAGGTGCTCACTGCAACAGTCCAGGAAACATTTTGAAGGCACAACCAGAAAGTTTCCTGGCACCCAGAGATGTCGGCGCTGAGGTAGACGCGGCTCTGAGGTCTAGAGGTGGGTCAGAGTTGCAGCAGACACCTGGGAGTGTTCACAGCTCCCCACAGCTCCAGAACGAACAAGAACTATACCTGGGCTGAGAAGTGAGAGAGTCCCGGGAGGAGCAGGGCTGGACGCTGCTGCCTCGGGTGGGGGGGGACCGGAGCTGCCCTGGACTTAGGGGCACTCATTGGAGGCAAGGCCTGGCTGTGTCCGGTGGAAGACAGACTGGAAGGCAAGGACTCAGGTGAGTGTGGCAGCTCTCGGGCGTCAGGGAATGAGGAAAGTGCTGAGGTGATGTCTCTGAGGAGGTGAGGGCAGGTGTGGCTCCAGACAGAAGCAGGAAGCACAGAAAGTCCACACCAGGGAACAGGTGTGAAGGCAGAGCACAGACGTGCCGGGAGGAGGCGGGGACGGCCCTGGCCAACACGAGTGAGTCAAGGAACTGAAAGCCTCCAGCAGCGATCTGACTTGGCAATACTGTGCCTGCTGAATGTGACAATTTAAATGCAGCCTTGGAATGTGCAGTCCTTATTTTACAAAAGGATTGGCCCACAGTGGACTGGGAATATTGGAAATGGCCCTTCCAGACAGACAGCTTGGTAAGTGCAGCCCTAGGTGAGCAGGAGGAACCTGGCCAGTGAAGGCCACAGCCGCATCTGCAGGGACACAGGCCTATGTGCAGCAAGGCCGCCATTAGGAGGAGGCTTTGAAACCTCCAGCAAAGCTCTGCTCCCCTCTCCTCTGCGCTGCGGCTCCACCCGCCTGCCTTGGTCAAAGGGCGTCAGGGCAGTGAGCTGTGCTGTGGCTGTACCCCACGGCCCCTGCAAAGGGGCACAGCAGAGTGGGGTCCCAGCCTGCTGCCAAGGACAACTAAGAAGCCCAGCAATATCACAAAAAAAAAAGAGGGGAGAAGGCCCCACCCGAGGACCTGCAGACTCACGGAAGGAGCTCCACACCCAGCTCTGGGAGGCAGCGAGGCACCAAGGGGACTCTGCTTCCTCCAGGGGCGGCCAGGAGACCACGCCACTTCAGGGTTGGGCCCGAGCGTGCGGGGAGGGAGCCTGCTGTGGTCTGAGTATTTGTGCTCCCAAGAACATGTGCTGAGGCTGACGGTGCTGGGGGTTGACGAGGGTGTGAGGGTGAAGCTGTCAGGGATGAGATTTGGGTCTTCATAATAAGGGGCCCCAGAGAGCCACCCTCCCCTCCACGTGAGGACCCTGTGGAGAAGGCACAGTCCCTCCATGAGCCAGGGGGTGGGGCCCTCCCCAGAACGAAACTAGTCAGTGCCTTGACCTTAGACTTCCAGCCTCCAGCACTGCGAGAGACCAGTGTCTGTTGTGCAGACTGCACAGTCTATGGCGTTCTGCTCTAGCAGCCTCAATGCACTGAGACAGGCCCCCAGGAACCAGGGCCACCGGGGAACAAAAGTCAGCTGGAGTGACAGAGGCCAGGGCTCAGCTCAG
Source organism: Cacajao melanocephalus (assembly GCA_963573385.1). NCBI lineage: Eukaryota > Metazoa > Chordata > Mammalia > Primates > Pitheciidae > Cacajao > Cacajao melanocephalus. The sequence continues at coordinate 36,034 of CAUYLG010062567.1, read as the reverse complement.
CTCTGAGGCCTCTGGAGTCCTGGAAGTAGGCTGGGGTGACCCAATGCGTTTTCTTCAAGCAAGTTTTCAAATACAGTGTCTGGCACCCAAACGAAACTGACCAGAAACATGAGGAGACGGGGAAAGGAGAATGACAACAAGCAGCAAAACAGATGCTAGAAACAGACCTACGGAGATGCCAGATGCTGGAAGGAGAGACCAGGACAGGAGATAAGGCAGCGAGGAGTCAGCGCAGACACAGGAACACGCCCCTGCCGCCCCCTACACAGACCCAGACCAACCACACAACACAGCAGTGACGCTGCATGGTTAAAATATACGCCCATTTCCAGTAACAGCAGCATATGAAGCAGATATTTACCTCAACAGAACAATGAGAAAAATCACAGGCTTATTTCAATAGATGTTTTTTAAGGTTCAAGAAAATTCAACATCAATTCGTGAAACTCTTTGGGACAGAAAAGAAAACTCTGTTATTCTGATAAAGGCACCCAACACCTGCATCACAGGGAACGGTCCCGAAAGGCCCCGCGCCTCCCATCCCAACACCTGTACGCTGGCATCACAGGAAACGGTCCCGAAAGGCCCCGCGCCTCCCATCCCAACACCTGCACGCCGGCATCACAGGAAACGGTCCCGAAAGGCCCCGCGCCTCCCATCCCAACACCTGTACGCCGGCATCACAGGAAACGGTCCCGAAAGGCCCCGCGCCTCCCATCCCAACACCTGCACGCTGGCATCACAGGAAACGGTCCCGAAAGGCCCCGCGCATCCTCCCTGACACTGGGCGGCCCCACTGGTGTAGAAGACAAGAACGAGAAGTGAAACTGTGGGGACGGGGGCAGCAGCCTGTGTGGTGATGACATGGGCACACGCACGAAAAACAACACACACACATATCATTACACTTAATAGGTGACTTTAAGCCACAGGTTAAAGAGATCATTTTTAAAACCCAATGTATTTCTATGTATCAAGCAACAACTATGGAAAAAAATGCCTTCTTCAAATATAAAGGCATCGAGGTTTCTGAGACACTAAGACTCCTGCTTCTGACTGTGATGGGACAGCTGGAGCTGCAGCTGCCCTCCCGCCCAAGACTGATCACCCAGCCAAATCCACGGGACACAAACCGGGAATGACTGTGGGACCTCTGGGCAGTTTCTCTTACCGTTGAATGTCACTCACCCACGACCTCGCCAGGAAACCACAAAGGCTACATGCTGTGTGATTCCACTTACACGATGTTATGGAAAAGGCATGACTGCAGAGACAGGAAGCAAGCCAGTGTGGCTGTGGCTCGGAGTGGAGAAGGCAAGTGCCCTCGGGGAGAGGGAGCAGGTCATACACACGTAGCATCGTAAGGCAGCCCCAAGAGTCTCCCTTGTATCAACCCGTCCCCTTGAGCGTGACTTGCTTCTGGCCCATAGGATGCGAGGAAAGCAGCGTGGCAAACCCCCGATATTCTCCTGCTGGCCTTCAAGAAGACAGCTGTCTCTAAGAGCTCAGAGCACCCCCCGCTGCCAGCCAGCAAGGAAGCTGAGGCCTCGTCCTGCAGCCAAGGAAGTGAATCCTGACGACCCAGGGAGCATTTACACAAGGCCTGAAGCTAACATCAGCCAGGGTGAGGGCAATGCTTCCCTCAGTGACAGGAAGAGAACAAGCCAGAGAAGAGAACAAGCATGCTATGCCCAGCCTTCCGTAATACGCAGACAGGAAACAAAGCTGCACAGGTCAGAACTCGAGAAGAAAAACTGTCTCTACTCATGTGACCTGACCACACATGCAGACAACCCTAATAGTCCAAAAAGTTACCAGAATTCACAAGCACATTTAGCAAGGTCAACGTGCAAAAAAGCATTTCCATATTATTTATTTCCAAAAAACAAATGGAAAATGAAATTTTAAAAATATGGTTTATAATATATGAAAGGTCTGAAGGTTTTAGGAATACATTTAACAAAACCTGGTGTAAGATCCACACAGTAAGAGCGACAAGGCGCCAGGCGCGGTGGCTCACGCCTGTAATCCCAGCACTTTGGGAGTCTGAGGTGGGCGGATCACAAGGTCAGGAGTTCGAGACCAGCCTGATCAACATGGTGAAACCCCGACTCTACTAAAAATACCAAAATTGGCTGGGCGTGGTGATATGTGCCTGTAATCCCAGCTACTCTGGAGGCTGAGGCAGGAGTATCACTTGAAGCCAGGAGGTGGAGGTCGCAGTGACACAGCATCGCACCACTGCACTCCAGCCTGGGCCACAGAGTGAGGCTCTGTCAAAAAAAAAAAGAAAAGAAAGAAAAAAGCGACAAGGCTCTGCTGAGAAACTAAAGATCCAACGCAAAGAGAGCAGGGCCACGTACAGACGCAGGGTCAGGAGGCTCAATGTGCTAATGGCCAGCAGATTTAGTGCAGTCTCAGCAGAAATTCCAGCAGCCTCGGCCTGTACTGACGCCTGGGCTCTCAGCTGTTTGTGGAAATGCAAAGGACGCAGAGGAGGGAAACAGTTTTGCAAAAGAACAGAGTACGAGGACGAACACTACCTGGCTCCAACATTTACTATAAATCAAGAGAATGTGGCATTGTTTCAGGATCAGCAAATAGATGAAAGGAACAAAACATGATGCAGATGTAGATGTGCATGAGCTGGCATGAGCAGAACCAGTGGTGCTGGATTAACGTCACATGGGCACAGTGAACCTCAACTCTTACTTCAAACCCACATTTCTGAGAGACAGGCCAGGCTGGAGTGCAGTGGCTCCATCACGGCTCACTGCAGCTTCGAACTCCTGGGATCAAGTGACTGGTCCACCTGTCTTGGCCTCCCCAAGTGCTGGGATTACAGGAGCATGCCAGTGAGCCTGGCCTTAACTTACGTTTTTATGTAAGACTTTTTAAAAAAGGACAAAATCTTCACAATCGTGGGAAAGACAGGGAATTCTTGGGACATGGAAAGGCAACAGAATTTAAAAATGTCTGCTTCCTGAAAGACATTGTTAAGAAAGTGAGGAGGCAAGGCATAGACTAAGAAAACATTCACATCACACACATATTTATGCGTATATCAGACAGAGTCAGAAGATGGAAGGAGCTCCTACAACCCAAGACAAGCATCCAATTAAAAAACAGCCAAGTTTTAGGGGAGACACGGTGGCTCACACCTGTAATCCCAGCACTCTGGGAGACCGAGGCAGGTGGGTCACCTGCAGTCAAGAGTTCGAGACCAGCCTGGCCAACATGGCGAAACCTCGTCTCTACTAAAAACATAAAAATGAGCCAGCATGGTGGCTGGCGCCTGTAATCCCAGCTACTCCAGAGGCTGAGGCAGGAGAATCGCTAAGTCACAGCGCTAAGAGCTCTCACTCACTGCAGTGGGAACGGGAGGTGCTAGGGCCCCTTTGGACGAGTGGTTGCTTTTTCAAGTTAAAGGTACCCCAGCCTGTGAACCAGTAACTCCACCTCATTTACTCAAGAGAAATAAAAACTCACATCCATTAAAAGCAAGTCTCTGGGAGTCGCAGCAGGTTCACTCGTGACAGCAGAACTGGAAAGGACGGAGGCCCACCCACAGGTGAGCAGGCACCAGCCAGCAGGGAGGCCAGGTGGGTCAGCGCTCACAGCAGAAAGGAGCAGACCACCAACACGTGCGGCCCCCTGGGCAAATCACAAAACACGCAAAGCCAGACGCAGGATTCCATTCACAGAAAATTCTAATGCAGGTGAAGCTGAGCGACAAGGATGGGCAGGGGAGAAGGTGTGACTAAGGGCTCACAGGGGATTTTGGGGTGACAGAAATGCTCCATATCTTGATTGTGGCATTGATAACACTGGGATGTACACTTGTAAAAACGGAAACCATACACTTTAGTTTGTCTTACTGTTTTTAAAGTGACTGCAATAAAGTTGATCCAAGAGAAAAATATCTCAAAAACCTATGGGATTTAAAAAATGCAACAAAAGATATACAAGACCACACCACAGAAAACCACAAAATATTACTGGGGATAATTAAGAAAATGCTAACAAATGAAGAGATATGCCATGTTCATGAACCAGCAAACAATATAGTAAGTACCTCATTTTTCCCTAACCTGATTGACAGGTCCAGTGCAATCCCAATCAAATCCCTACAGGAGTTTTGCAGAACTTGTCAAGCTGACTTCAAAACTTATATGAAGACCAAAAAGAGCAAGACACAAATTCTATGGTGAGGCTGGGCACAGTGGCTACTCCTGGAATCCTAGTGCTTTGGGAGGCCAAGGCAGGAGGATTCCCTGAGGCTAGGAATTTGAGGCCAGCCTGGGCAATACAGTGACATTCCATCTCTACAAAAGTAAAATAAAAAAATTAGCCAGGCATGGCAGTGCACACTTGTAGTCCTACCTACTTGGGAGGTCAAGGCAGGAAGATCACTTGAGCCCAGGAGTTCAAGGCTGCAGTGAGCTATCATTGTGCCACTGCACTCCAGCATGGGCAACAGAGCAAGACCTGGGCTCCTTCAAAAAGAAAAAAAAAAAAGAACTCTAAGTTGAGAAGATGTAAACTACAATAATTAAAGTAATTAAGGCAAGACCGCCCAGGCCAAGAACAGTCAGCAGACTGACAGGACGAGGACGCTGAGCTATGATGAGAGCCACACTGCTGAGTGGGGAAAGGACAGTCTTCTCCGCAAACGGTGCTGAGTCAGCCAGGTGACAAGATGGGGAAAAGTAAACCTTGACTCTGATCTTACACCACACAGCAGGACGGCTGTCCACCTACACATGGACCCAGCGCAAAAGCAAACTGGACTGTTTCTGGGAAATATTCAAGTTTTCAAAAAATATCACTAGGACATTACAAAATCCCAGTAAGTATTTAGGAAAAGACTGGTAAACTGAACTAGAATAAGACATCATTAGGAAGTAAAAAAGCCACAGAGGGAAGACAACAGCTGTGGCACACACACGTGACAACAGAGCCTTGATGAGAATATGTGTTACCAGCCCACAGGACGCAGTCACTCCACGGCGAGGCTGGAACAGGCGGCACTCAGAGAGGAGCCCTCACAACTCTGCACATGTGCGCACACACGCACACACACACAGGCTGCTGGCCCTTGAGGGCTCGGCACCACTGCACGGGGAGAGATGCCTGAACACTGGCCTTCCAGAGCCTGGTTTCTCTTCAATGGAACACAAATCATGTCACCAACAGTTACTCCTTAGAAGGTGGCTGCAGGGACAGAACCCAGGGTTGGGGGTGGCAGTCCACAGGGGCCACTGCTGTGAAGACAGCTGCCTAGTGCCCGATTCTCCAGGAATGAGATTTACTCCGTGGCTTGGTGGCTGGTATTTGAGATGAGAAAACCTTCATTTCCCCACCTGCTCGCAGCAACTGCAAGTTTTAGGTTTTAAAATAGACAACGGATGAAATCCAGAGCAGTGATGGAACTGGGCTACAATGAAGCAGCATGAGGGCTGGGATGGGTCAGTCACCCCTACCCCAGCCTCAGAAACCTCCTGAACCAGGCTCCTGGAGCAGACCCTGCTGTCTCCCACACATGGTTCTAGCACCTGGGTGGTGGAGACTGGGTGGGCTGGGGCATTTCTGTGCACACGTGAGATCTCCTGTTCAATGGGAGGCTCACTGCTGCTTCACTCATTCACTGTCAAATACATGGCACCCTCCTTAGCCTCTCTGCCGTCTCAGGGGCTGCGGGCCCCAACCCGAGATGCTCAGTTGTGCTTTGGAGGATTGCACTGGTGGGTTTCAGGCCCTACTCTCACAAGAGGGGTCAGTCGGCTGCACAGGCTCAGGGACCTCCCGAGTCAGAGGTCCCTCCATGCATGATGGGCACAGAAGCAAAGCCACTTCCGAATGTGGAGCTCAGCAGACCTGTAGCAAGTCCACTCTTATCAGCAGTAAGAGCTCTCATCTGCATCAATGCTAAGACTGGCCTGCGCCTGGGGCCCGTGTCTGGACCCTACCAGGACAAACGCATTCAGGTTTTACAGAAAACAGCACACTCTATGTGGCCCCAGCCCTGCAAAACACATTACCTTATTGTCGAGGTCAAAGAGGTAAGAATCTTCCTCCCGAACGTCGGCTTCTGAGTCAGAAATCAGCTCCCCGACGTACCTGCAGAGGGAGGTGCCGTTCAGGTAAGGCCCTGGAAGGCACCGAGCACGGCCCACAGACAGGCACAGCCAGTCTCCGTGCCCATGGGGAAGTCTCCGTGCCCAGGGGGAAGGAGCGGGACACACACAGGAACCACCGTGAGCCCCAGAAGGACATGCGGGGACTGTGTCTGGAGACGTGTGCCTGTGGCAGAACGGGGGTTTCAGTTGAGGTTCCCGAGGACGATGATACTGAAAGCTCGGCGTCTACGGTCCAGCACCTGAGAACCCAGAATGATCCTCCCCTGGACATCACTGCCCATGCTGGACAAGGTCTTCTTAAACACACTCATGAGCTGGTCAAGGGTAGCAGCGAGAGGACTCGGCAGCAGGAGCTCAGTTCTCAGGGCCAGGGTCTCCGCAGTCCCCACCCCATGCGGCGGTAGGCCAGGGATGTGCCCGCTCCCAGAGGGGCTTCTTGAAGTGCAGACACAGATGGGCCTCTGTCCCAGAAATGACACATGCCACTGCCAGGCTTGGGGTGACCCAGGGACTCACTCACTCGCAGACAAAGGTGCCTAGTGGGATGTCCTGCAGGGACCGCACGCCCCAGCCCATGTCCTGCGTCCGGTAGAGCTGCAGCCTTGCCCTGGAAAACAGAGAGAGTAGTGGTGGACCAGGCCACAGCCCCACACTTGCCACAATGGTCAGCAAAAGCCAGCTGGTGCCACATCACCGAACCAGAAAGAAAACTGGTTCTGTATTGGAAGCGTTAGATGCTGAAGGAACCTCACAAACGCGGCACTCTCAGGAAGCTGAGAACCTGGGAATCAGCCTGGGGCACCCTAGCCCGTGACCTTGGCAAGTCAGTGGTCCTGGCCGTGCCTTGGTGTCCCCATCTGTGACACGGGGACAGAGCTGGGCCTGAGCCACTAGGCACTGTGAGGGTTAGAGGTGCTAACACTAGAGAAGCCTATAGCTGGAGCAGGCTGTGGTGACACCTGCAGCCCAGCCTGCTCCCGACAATGAGCCCACAGGCCCCTCAGGACTAGGGGAGGGTGGCTGCAGGGGCCTGGGGGCGGGGGTGGCTGTGAGGGCCTGGGGGAGGGTGGCTGCAGGGGCCTGGTGGGGGGGTGGCTGTGAGGGCCTCGGGGGAAGGTGGTAGTGGGGGGTTCCTCAGGACTGGGAGGAGGGCAGCTGGGCGGCCCCAGCATGTGGGCCTCTGAGGAGCCCTCAGAACCACGTGCCTCGTTTGCCTGTCTGGCATGTGTCCCGTGTGTTGGCCTGTCTTGTGTCCCGCGTCTGCCTGTCTGTGATGTGTCTCCTACCAAGTCCCGTGTGTGTCCGTCCTCAGCCCCAGGCCTTTCTAACATACCAAGGACAGAGACCACCCTCCAGCACGGACCAAGTTTACTGAAGTCACAAAAAATTCAATACTACAAAAATTAGTGTTCAGCGAAATTTAAGTGTGGGACAGAGCTCTCCCTCGTGACTCAGAGGGGCTCTGACTTTCGCAGTCTCACATCTGTGGCACATTTGTGAAGGGAATGCTCAAAACCAGAACCCGGGGAAAGGAGAGTGGCTGCTGGACAGGCAGGGGCCAAGCCCGGCCGGCGAAGGGCACCGGGCAAGCCTGACTCCACAAGCATCCTGAGCAGCCCAGGAGAGTGAGTCCATGCAGCCTGCGAGGCACCAGGACACCACCTCACTGTTAGAGAATCCCGGAGAATAGAGACTGTTTAGAGAACGGTTTGAGTATTAAAACAGAACTGCGACAGCCCTCAGCTGTTGAAGAATGTACGCATGAACTTGGTGACAAAGGTCATTCTTAGGCCAAGTCTATTCCTCTGCTTTTAGCTCAGCTGACCCAACGATCTGCTCCTTCTTTCATGCCTAAGTCTGTGCTGGTGGAATCATGACTTGTGATGTACGGCACAAGTGACATTTACCGAGGATAAAGGGCTCAGAGGTAAACTGTCGGCTCTATCTGCAAACACACACGTGTGCGTCCAAACACGTGAGATTCTTGTGTGTTGGGGTGAGCTCCGTGCAAATACACGCATGAGCAAAGTGCAGGAAGCTGCCTCTCACCTGAGACCATTCTGCACGACACGGTTTCGGCAGTTCCTCCAGCAGGAGCATGCGTGGTTGCATTCGAAGATCAAGGGAGGCTCCGCCATGTTGAACTCTGGGAGGAGCCGGCCGTCCTGTGGACAGATGAGCACAAGGGCCCAGCAGAGCTCACTCACCCTTCCACTGAACTGACGTCAGCCCATCTCTACCAAGTGCCTAGTGTGGCTCAAACTGACATATACACGATAGTTTCTGGTCAAACTTCAACACCCACGTAGGGAAAAACATTCCTTCCTTCCCCCTCTCAGCAGGACTCCACCCCAAAAGTCACCACTCAGACACGAGCCTGGCGGCTTTCTGAGCCTGCCACCCCCATAGCCCTCACTGGCACCAATCCTTCTCCCATCGGGGCCTCTCATTCAGATGGGTAAACACTCCACCCTCCCAGCCACCCCTCCTCTAACATCTGCTTCTGGAGGGGACGCCCGCTGCCTCTCCCTGGTCATATCTCTTCTGCTCCCACCATGACCTCTGAACTCAGGAGACCAGGAACCCTCTGCCTCTGCTTAGATGCCCTTCCCTGAACTACATCCTGAGTACCCAGGGCCACCCTCCACTCCCGTCTCCTCAGCAGCCCCCATCCCAGGCTCCTCTGAGCACCAGCACCCACCAGAGACTTCCAAGCCTGTGTCTCCCCAACCTCCGTGCCCACACTGATGCTCCCTGCACCCAGAGCAGCCGCACCCTCCCTGTTCACACCCCTCACATTCAGCAAGCACAAGGCAGAGCTCACCAGACACACACAACACAAGCAGCACCTCCTCCCGAGCAGGCCAGGCTGACCGGCTGCCCGCCACCGCCACCATCCAGGTGGCCAAAAAGGGACTCTGCGGCCACGTCCTCGGCTCACAACCCGACTTGGGCGCCGGCGCCCACTGTGCCTCCCATCTGCCACACCCAGCTCACCTCCAACGCCTTCCCAATGCTGCCATGGCAGCGCTGGAGTCACGGACACCTGCACGGTTTTTGCAGAGCCGGACCAGCGGCACTTACCGCCTGAGCCCACGCACAAGAGGCCGCCCTCACCTTGTCATACCAGCAGCGCATGCTGAGCTGGCCGCACATGCAGTTGCTGGAGGAGCAGTCGTCGATGCACACGCAGTACTGAGAAGAGAGGCGCCAGTGCCGTCAGACGGGCGGGCACCCGCCTTCCACCTCCCTCCCGGTCACAGCCGCGGGCGGGCACCCGCCTTCCGCTTCCCTCCCAGTCACAACTACATTTTACAATTCTCAAAGCTACCCCTGAATCTGCTAAGTGCTTCTCAAAGACACCACGTGAGTGTGTGGCCTCTTAGGGAGAAGGGCAGAGAGGATGCTCGAGTCGCTAAGAAACATGACGCATGCCCGCAGGAGGGGGCTCTGGCTGAGGATCCCAACAGAGGGACAGGAGCAGGCAGGGCAGTGACACAGCAGCGGGTGACATGGGATGGGTGAAGGGCTGGGTGTCGGCTGCATCTGTGGCCAGATGCTCGACAGGGAAGGTGAGAATGCAGAGCCCTGCACACCCTGAGCAGAGGGCCCTGGGCAGTGCCCGGCCTGGGAAGAAGGGGGAGCTGCCTACAAGCAGAGCCACAAAGAAAGTGCCCAAGAAGGCGCAGGCAGTGAGGGCACCAGGCTCCATGTGCTCCGAGGCTGGGGAAGCTGGCATGTGCTGGGCCCATCCCTGCAGGGGACAGGAGGTGCAGGGACACGGGTGGTCCTGCAGCCTTGCAAGGGCTCCCCTCGCACAGGGCACGAGCCTGCACCAGGGCCCCTGAGTGTGAGGTCACAAAAACGTCACAAGAGATGCTTGCCACCGCTCTGGGGTTATGAGAACCCTTAGAAGAGCAATGTGCCCGACAGAACCTTATCTGCCTTCCAGCTCCCTCACGGGAGGCAACCACAGAGAGAGAGGTCTTCCTGGGAAGCTTCCCAGGAGCCCTCCTGCTCTGAGTGGTGAGAGGAACCCAGGACCCCCGGCTCAGGAAGTCTCTGCTTGTCCCGTGTCCTGGCCTGAGTAGCCCTGGGTCCACGTCCCTCACCTGCAGATGGGTGATGTTTCTGTCGATGTTCATAGGGGATGTCACGCAGTTCTGAGAGACGTACTTATAGTTGCTGGGGCACGGCTCGCCATCCACGGCGTTGACGCAGGGGATGGGGATGCGCTCATAGCCTCGAGCAATGTCCCTGCCACGGAAAGGGCCAGTGTCACCTGGAGGCTGACGCGCTCTGCCCAGGGCGTTGGTGCCGTGTGCAGTGGGGTGGCTGGCAAACACCCGGCCCTGGCAGTCTGGACTCCAGCCTGGGGAGCAGCTTTCCCTGCAAGCTCCCAAAGCCCTGCTGACCGCTGCTCTGCCACAGGGCCGTCCCGGCCGGGGCTCACCTGCTCACAGTCCTCTCCACGGGGGCGGGCCTGTCGGGGGCCGAGTCCTGCAGAGCCTTGCTCATCTGCAGGGCGCTCCACACCTGGGAGTTGAGGCTCGCGCACTGCAGGGGCGTCTCCCCTTCCTTGTTTTTTAAGGTGACATCTGAATCCCGAGAAAGAAAGAGGCTAAAAGGGAAAATGTAAGCCCACAAAACATTTAAAGCTGATTTTAAGATCACAAAGATGAGATTTATGAAATGACTGTCATCACTAAAAACAGAGGGAGCACACTGCTCATCTGGAAACAACTTCGCCAAGTCTGCTGACCGACGATTCTAAACAGATGGGCTTGACCTCACTCAGGAACACACTCCCTTACTCCTCTCCCATGTTCACTCTCAAAGTCAGCAGGCTGTTTTTTTCAGCAGAAGAGTATGTAAAAACCAGGGTGGCATCTGATTTTTCTTGGATCTTTCATTCAAATTTACCCTCAAGGACAAGAAGGGAAGCACTGAGGGAGAAAGACCACGCGCGGGCCAGGCACAGCGTGAGCAGTGCTCAGTTCCGGTCCCGCCCACTGCGTCGAGACCGCAGTCACCGTGCGTGGAGCCGGGCTTTGCACAAGCAGATGACCAACCTGGCTGAGCCGTCATGAGGTCCAAACGTGAGAGGCCACAGCCTCACTTGTGGGGGCCAGTCACCGGAGGCTGGTGTGTGGCACACCCACAGCTCCCCGTCCTTCCCCAGCAGCCAAACAGACTCCATCCCAGGCCACGGACTACAACCCAAGTGATCATGGTCTCACGGTTTTTTTTTTTTGAGACGGAATCTCACTCTGTCACCCAGGCTGGAGGGTACTGTCGCAACAACCACTCACTGTAATCTCCACCTCCCAGGTTCAAGCAATTCTCCTGCGTCAGCCTCTGGAGTCGCTGGGATTACAGGCGTGCGCCTCCACACCTGGCTAATATTTGTATTTTTAGTAGAGATGGGGTTTCACCATGTTGGCCAGGCTGGTCTCAACTCCTGACCTCAAGTGACCCGCCCGCCTCAGCCTCCCAAAGGGCTGGGAGGACAGGTGTGGCCACCGCGCCCGGCTGAAGGTCTCAGGTTTTAAAAGGGCCCTGAGCCGTCAGTGCCAGAGCCCGAGCATCTCCAGCCCTGGCTGCGGGCAGCACTGCTCCCAGAAGGCACCCTGAGCCTTTCAGCGCCTCTGAGCTGGCAGGTCCCTGCTGGGAGCAGGGCTGTTCCCGTGCTGCCCCTCACCCATGTCAGCAGTGTCAGGTTTGAGACTCAAGGTCTGATCTAAGAATGTGGGAATTTTTCATGACAATCCTCCCTAACCCAGAAATAAACCACAGCTGATCTCAAGCACGGACTGGGAAAGACACTTCTCTGAGCGCAGAACAGCAAGGGTGCGCTTCCACACGAGGGGACGGAAGGCCTGTGTCCACTTGAGGTCTAGTGCGAACACATGGCCGTCAAGGGATCTCTCTGGGCGCCCAGGTCACCGCCAGCCCCAGCCAGGGGAAGCACCACACTCACACGACACAGTCGTAGCGGTTCTCCCGGGCAGCAATGTGCAGTGGTGAGTCTCCGTGGATGTTCACGGCATGGAGGTCACACTTGGCAGCCAGCAGGATCTCAGCTATGTCCACGCAGCCAGAGAATGCCGCCCAGTGCAGGCAAATGTTCTCCTCCTGAACAGAGACACAAGCCAGAGCTCAGTGCAGGCTTCCTGCTGGCTCACGGTGCTGGGGCCGGGTGATAGCAGCTGCAGTCCTCACACCCGAGGAGAGGCTCTGGAGCCTGCATGGCCACCCCCAGCAAAGGCCTGACGGAAAGGGTGCCACAAGTCACCACATAGGAACCCAGTGCCCATCTCAACTCTGGAAGGCACTTCCTTTTTTGTTCTGTCACTGTAAAAATAACATAATTGTGAAAGTAACACAATCACAGTAAAGAATATTGTAAAAATAGGGAAAAGGTCATCCAGAATTATAACAACCTAAACTCAACACATCAGCACTTGGAGTCACTTTTCTTTCATCTATTTTTAAAAATTACATTCATTTCCAAATGAGTATAGTCATAGGACAGGACAATGCTTTTAAAAGATTTGAAAAAAGATGTGCAAATTTGATTAAATTAAAATTTTGGGCCGGGCACAGTGGCTCATGCCTGTAATCCCAGCGCCTTGGGAGGCTGAGGCAGGCAGATCACCTGAGGTCAGGAGTTCAAGACCAGCCTGGCCAACATGGTGAAACCCTGTCTCTACTAAAAATACAAAAAATTAGCTGGGCATGGTGGCATGTACCTGTAATCCCAGCTACTGGGGAGGCTGAGGCAGAATTGCTGGAACCTGGGAGGTGGAGGTTGCAGTGAGCCGAGATCGTGCTCCTGCCTGGGAGACTGAGTGAGACTCCTTCTAAAAAAAAAAAAAAAAAAAAAAAAGTCTAAACAGAAAGGAAATGAGTAAAAAATGAATCACTGACTATTATGAAGGAAGAGAGAAAAATGGAAAGAGTAAAAATACAGGTAACTACAGTGAGCTGAGATCACACCATTGCACTCCAGCCTGGGCAACAAGAGCTAAACTCTGTCTCAATTAAAAAAAAAATTTACTTTTAAAAAGGCCTCTTTTAAATAAAACAAAATTTGGAGAAATATTTGTGCCACATGTAAAATATAGATAATTTATAATTACACAGTAAATTAGAACACTGTCATTCTGAAAAAAATGTGTGTAAAGGATATGAAAAGAAAAAACTTACATAAGAAAAAGATGAACAGCAAACAGAAACGAGAGAATATGTTCACCTCCCCCAGGCAGCCAAGAATATAAATCAGAACAATGGAGTATCCCTAACTTTTATCACCCAGGGATAAAACGGCAGTAAGTGGAAAGAGGAACACCCCTGCCATCTCCTGCCCCTGACACCTGTCTGTCCTTGACCTCCATCGTCACCAGGGGCTCCTCCAGGTTGGCACCCCCGAGGAGCGCCTTCCACGCTGGGTGGCATCAGACCCGCCTCTGTACCGATCACTGACGGCCACTGAGCTCCAGACCTTTCTTTTACTCAACACTTGTTAATTTCTGTTGGTATATTTCTGGAATGCAATGCCAACAAGTTTTTAGTGCTTTTCTTTTTCTACATTATTTCTCAAGGATGTACCCTCAGAGGCAGGATTAAAGGACATGAGCATTTCACACTCTTCAAGTGGGTTCAGCTCTGCCAGTGTCTGGGCCGGCTGCCTGCAGCCTCCTTCCCCTTGGGAATCGTTAGTGATCTTCACAGACGCCATAAACCAAGCCCTGCCTGACTGCTTTGCTGTGGAGGCTCAGGAGGCTCGGGGCCAAGGCAGACCCCTACAAGGGATGAGGTCTCCTCTCCGCAGGCTCTGCTTCCCAGCGGATGGGGTTCCATTGGAGCTCTGTCCCTCCCACTGAGGGCGCAGGGCCTCGGCCACATGCCAGGGACTGGTTCTGCAGGTCCCTGCGGTCTCACCACCAAGAGAGAAGGACAAGGGCCCTTCTGTGACACCCCAGTGCTCTCCACGATCTCCCTCCCAACTCCACCCCAGGGGCACAATCAATGCTTCCAGCTCAATGAACATGAAGATAAAAGCAGAACTGTTACCTTCATCCACACACAGCTGCCAGCCCCAGGCACAGGCCTCATTGTTCCCCTGACTTCTAAACAGAAGCTAAAAGCAAACTCCCTTGCGTGGCCTCAGTGGACTTCCTCAAGAGCCTGCGCTGCTCTGGGGCTTTCTCTTCCATCCCTCTGGTCTTTGTTCTGGATTTCCCCCTCCAGATGTCTGAGAGCTCCCTCAACACAATACTGCTTACTTAGGCGCCTCTTTTCTTTTTCCTTTATCAGAATGATTTATGGTTTTATAACCAGAATTACATTTTTTATTTTTCTTTAGAGACAGAGTCTCACTCGTCACCCAGGCTGGAGTGCAGCTGGCACGATCTTGGTTCACTGCAACCTCTGCTTCCAGGGTTCAAGCGATTCTCATGCCTTAGCCTCCCCAGTAGCTGGGATTACAGGCAGGTGCTACCAGACCTAGCTAATTTTTTTGTATTTTTAGTAGAGATGGGGTTTCACCATGTTGCCCAGGCTGGTCTCAAAGTCCTGAACTCAAGTGATCTGCCACCACATCCCACCCCAGAATTAAATTTTTGAGAGCTTCCGGTTCACCTAAGACCCTTCCACCCTGGGACTGTTCAAACGTCCAGCCTTTCTGAGGTCTACAGAGTTAGGACAATCCTGGCCTACACCTGGTGAACACCTGCACTCCTGAAACGACGGGATCAGATAGACCAGAACAGATTTACCCTCCCACCTCAAAGAACCAGAAGCGTAAAACAAGAGTCAAAACCTGTGACCATGGCTGTCAAGACACCAGACCAGGCAGGGAAGGACCATGCCCCTGAGAGACGGAACCCGTGAGAGAGCCCATGGCAGCCCAACCACTGCCTGGGGAGCTCCAGCCCTGGTGCAGGAGGGAGCCAGGCAGGGCCCCTGGATGCTCAGACAGGAAACAGAGCTCCGAGAGAGGTTCCGGAGATCCGTGCATTCCACCTGGACATCCAGCAGGGCGCCAGCGGCCACAGCCTGTGAGAAGACGCACTCAAAGCCAAGGCCTTTCCCCACAGCAGGCAGGCCACACTCTCTGGCCACAGGCTGTGGGCTGGAGGACAGTGGAAGGACCTGCCTCAGTGGCTCCAGACCCACCTAAGAAACCTGAAAAGCAAAATCCAACACGATTAGACTGATTTCAAGTGACTTAGCTGAGTTCCAGAACAAAGTTCAAGAGCATTCATAAGAAGAAGAGTCCTCAGCACCCTACAAGGTAAAACCCACCCATGTCTGGCATCGGCTTACCCACAGGAAACTTACCCACAATGGGGAGAAAAACCCAGTCAATCCAAAAACCCAGCTTTGACGCAGATGCTGAATCAGCAAACAAGGTCATTAAAGCCACTGGTTGGCCGGGCGCGGTGGCTCACGCCTGTAATCCCAGCACTTTAGGAGGCTGAAGCAGGTGGATCACCCGAGGTCAGGAGTTCGAGACCAGTCTGGCCCACATGGTGAAACCTTGTCTCTACTAAAAATACAAAAAATTAGCCAGGTGTGGTGGCAGGACCCTGTAATCCCAGCTACTTGGGAGGCTGAGGCAGGACAATCGCTTGAACCCGGGAGGCGGAGGTTGCAGTGAGCCAAGATTGTGCCGCTGCACTCTAGCCTGGGTGACAGAGCGAGACCCCTGTGTCAAAAAAAAATATATAAGTAAATAAAGCCATTGTTATAACTGTATCCTACGGGTTCGAAAGTTAAGAACAAACATGTCAGGAAACGTTTGTAAGACACCATCAGAACCTTTAGAGTGGAAAGCGACAGTGCCTGGAATATAAACACACTGGCTGAGTAGATGGCATCATTTGCAGAAGAAAGTGCTAGTGAATCAGAAGATGTCAATAAAAACCTGCTAAACCAAAACAGAGTGAAAAAATAATGTTTAAAAATTGAAAAGAGCACCAGTGAGCTGTGGAAGCACTCGGAGCAGTCTCCTACATACGCAGCTGGAATACTGGAAAGGTGATGGACAGAAAACATATTTGAAGGAATGACTAACCATTTTCTAAATTTGTCCAAAACCCTAAAACCCCAAGAAGCTCAATGAACCCTAAGTGCACACATGCAAAACAATACCAAGGCAATCAATAATCAACTGCTTTACAGACAAACTATGGCTTAGAGAAAAATCAAACTGCTAAAACCAAGAGATAAAGAAAAATATTCTAAAAGTGGCCATATAAAAATGACACAGAGAACCAACTGAGTGGTGACTGGATTTCTCACTGAAAACACTGCAGGTGAGGACCCAGGGACGCCGCCATTTAAAGCACCGGGGAAATAACTATGCATCGAGAATTCTAAAAATATCTTTCAAAAATGAAGGCTAAATAAGGGCACTCCAGGTATTAAAGAGCTGCAAGAGGGCTGAGCACGGTGGCTCACACCTGTAATCCCAGCACTTTGGGAGGCCAAGCTGGGCGGATCATGAGGTCAGGAGGTCGAGACCATCCTGGCCAACATGGTGAAACCCTGTCTCTACTCAAAATACAAAAATTAGCCGGGCACAGTGGCTGGTGCCTGTAATTTCAGCTACTTGGGAGGCTGAGGCAGGAGAATCGCTTGCAACTGGAAGGAGGAGGTGGTAATGAGCCGAGACTGTGCCACTGCACCCCTGGCTGAGGGAAATATCAAAACTCTGTCTCAAAAAAAAAAACTGCAAGAGGTCATCACAAGCAAATCAGCACCACAGGAAAGGTAAAGGAGTGAGGCTGGTGGAAGGGAAGCAACACTGGGAGCATGAGCCCACCAAGGTGGAGAAGCCTGGGGGACAGGGATGGGGATGGCAGGAGCAACTGCAGAGACTGCTCGGCCAGGCGCAGTGGTTCATGTCCCAGCATGATGGGAGGCCAAGGCGGGAGGGTCACCTGAGGTCGGGAGTTCAAGACCAGCCTGGCCAACATGGTGAAATCCCAACTCTACTAAAACCACAAAAAATTACCTGGGCATGGCGGCACACGACTGTAAACCCCACCTACTTGGGAGGCCAAGGCAGGAGAATCACTTGAACCAGAAAGGAGGAGGTTGCAGTGAGCTGAGATCACATCACTGCACTCCAGCCTGGGGAACAGAGTGAGCCTTTGTCTCCAAAAACAAAAAAAACAAAACCACTAACTGTTTAAGCAGAAGAACCATATGGCTATTATAGTGTTCAGAACATACGTATAGGTAAAATGTAGGAGAATAGCAGCATCAAGTTTGGGAGAGGAAAAATGATTCTGCAAGACCTACTGTAAAGCTGTATCAATCAAGGACAGTAGCTGCCTAAAGGCAGATATGCAGATCAATGCATCACAAGAGAGGGCTCTGGAGCTGACTCACACACGTGGACAACTGGCTCTACACATATGTGGACAACTTATTCTCCCACGTGGACAACTGGCTCACACACATGCGGACAACTGACTCTCACACGCAGATGACTGACACACACCCAACTCACACATGCGGACGACTGATGCACATGTGGACGACTGACACACAGACGACCAGTTCACGTGGGCAACTGACATGTGGATGACCAACTCACACATGCAGACGACTGACACACACATGCAGACGACCAGTTCACACATGTGGACGACTGACAGCCAGATGGACTGACACATGTAAATGATTGACTCACACATGTAGACTGCCACATGTGGATGACTGACACACATGCACACAACAGACTCACACATGTGGATGACCAACACATGCGGACAACTGACACATGCGGACGACTGACTCACACATGTGGACAACCAATACACACGGACGACTGACTCTCATGTGGATGATACACTCACACAAATGCAGATGACCAACTCACATGTGGACTGACACACACATGCAGATGACTGACTCACACATGCGGACGACTGACACATGTGGATGACCGACTCACACATGCGGACAGCAGACTCATATGCAGATGGCCGACACACACATGCAGATGACCGACATATGTGGACAACTGAATCACACATGTGGATGACCGACTCACATGCAGATGACCAAACGACACATGCAGACAACTGACACGTGGATGACTGACCCATGTGAACAACTGACACATGTAGATGACTGACTCACACATACAGATGACTGACTCACACATGCGGATGACTGACTCACACGTGGATGGCAGATACACACCTGAACAACCAGTTCACACATGGACTCACGTGTGAATGACTGACACCCATGCAGATGACTGGCCTTACACACATGCGGATGACTGATACACATGCAGAAGACTGACACACAAATGTGGATGACCAACACAAACATGCAAACTGACACACATATGCAGATGACATGTGGACGACTGACATGTGGAAGACTGGCACACACATGCAAAATAACTGACATGAATGACTGACTCACATGTGGATGACTGACACACACATAGATGACCAACTCATGTGGATGACTGACTCACACATGCGGACTGACACATGCAGACAACTGACACACACAGACACACGTGGATGACTGACGTGGAAGACTGACACACCTGGATGACTAACACATACGGACTGACACATGCAGACGACAGACTCACACAGATGACAGACCCACACAGGTGAACAACTGACACGTGGATGACTGACACACACACATGCAGACTTGTGGCAAAGGTACAAAGTCAATTATATGGAGAAAGAATGGTTTTCTCAACAAATGGCACTGAACCAGACATCCACAAGCAAAAAAGAAAAAAAGAAAGAAAAGAAAAGAAGGCCAGGTATCACGGTTCACGCCTGTAATTCTAGCACTTTAGGAGGCCAAGGTGGATAGATCATGAGGTCAGGAGTTTGAGACCATCTGGCCAACATGGTGAAACCCCATCTCCACTAAATATACAAAAATTAGCTGGGTGTAGTGGCACGCCTCTGTAGTTCCAGCTACTCGGGAGGCTGAGGTAGGAGAATCGCTTGAACCCGGGAGGCAGAGGTTGTAGTGAGCTGAGGTTGCACTGCTGCACTCCAGCCTGGCAACAGAGACTCTGTCTAAAAACAAACAAACAAACAAAAACAACAAAAAACAAAAAAACAAAACGAAAGAAAAGGAGGTTCAAGCCATACCTCACACCATATACAAAAACGGACTATAATAAAATACAGACCTATATGTAAACCCCCAAACCATAAAACTCTTATAAGAAAATGTGGGAGAATATCTTTGGGTTCTCAGATTAGGCAATGATTTCTTAAACAGAACGCCAAAAGCAGGATCCAGTTAAAAAAAAAAAACAACAACACATGTTGATAAACCAAACTTTACAAAAGCTTTTAAAATTCTGTGCTTCCAAAGACAGATCTGTAAAGCATACCTCTGATAAAGGACTTGTATCCAGAACTCCAGAATTCAAAAAAATCCCCAATAATAAACCAGAAAAAGATTTGAACCAACCCTTCATTAAAGAAGATATATGGATGGTAAATAAGCCCATCCATACCAGTCATTAGAGAAATGAAAATGAAATGACTGAAAACTAAAACTGCAACAAGACATCACTACACACCTAGTGAAATGGGTAAAATTTAAAGACTGACGACACTAAGTGTTGGGAAGGATGCGGAGGAAACCAGGACTGTCTGAAATGGGTTGGCTCTGTGTCCCCACCCAAATCTCACATGTCAAGGGAGGGACCTGATTGGATTATGGGGGTGGGTCCCACATGCTGTTCTCATGTGAGTGAGTTCTCACCAGAGCTGGTTTTAGCGTGTGGTTCAACCCCCTCAATCTCTCTCTCCTGCCAACATGTAACACGTGCCTTGCTTCTCCTTCACCTTCTGCCATGATTGCTAAGTTTCTTGAGGGCCCCCAGTCATGCTGAACTGTGAGTCAATTAAACCTCTAGTGTCAATTAAACCTCTAGTTTATAAATTACAGTCTTAGGTCGAACCCTGATAGCAGTGTGAGAACAGATGAACACACTCTCATACACTAGAGATGGTACAATCACTTGGAAAGCAGTTTGGCAGTTTTTTTTTTTTTTTGAGACGGTCTCACTCTGTCATCCGGGCTGGGATGCAGTGATGCAATCTCAGCTCACTGCAGCCTTGACCTCCTGGGCTCAGCCTCCCGAGTAGCTGGGACCATGCCTGGCTACTGGTGGTCTCTGAAAATGTTAAACACACACCTATCATATGAACTAGAATTTAATCAAGAGAAATGAAGCCATGAGTATTCACAGCATCTCTATCAGTAACAACCAAAAATCCGAAACACCTAAATGTCCACCGCCAGGTGACGGGTAAACAAACGAACAGAGGCACACAACGGGCACTTCAGACGACGAAAAGGGGGATCTCGGCTTAAAGACGCAAAGGAAAGCCACACCCGGCGAGAGCCTTTTTCTATAAAACCGAGACACGCAGACCAGTCCATAGCCAACAACAGAAAGCCCAGCAGTGTGTGGCCGGGGTGGGCTGGGCACAGCCATGAAGTGTGGAGGAGCCTCCGGGCATGAGAGGGGACCGGGCTCACCTTCTGACAGCGGCGATAGCTTCCAGGTGAAAATTCACCCAAGTGTGTACTTTGAGTATATGCAGTTTGCCTACTATACAGCAATAAAGGGGTAAAATTAATGAAGTGTTTTGTATAAATCACAAACTTGAAATCTGATCAATTCCTCCGTTCCGGGGGAACAGCCACCAGCACTGGAGAGCTAACGGCCCTGACCCCTGGACAGGCTGTGAGCTGCCCAGGCACTGAGGCCGACCAGCCACACCAGTGCCACCTTCCCCACCACGCGGTCTCCAGGGCCAGTGGGTAAGGTGGCCCCACCTGGGGGTGGCTTCTGCCTCATCCTCTGCCTTTGCTTCCCTCCTCTCTTCCTCCAAGGTACCCGCCACGGCCTTCTGCCAACTCAGGGCTCCTCTCACCGTGATGCCATCGTCCTAACCCCCAGCGGGAAAGAACTCCAGCGGAATAAGGCAAAAAACCCCCAGATACAGCCATGGAACCCCTGCAGCCCACGGAGGAGGCATGGCAGCCCAGGACGAGCCACCCCGAAGAGGCCTGTGTGCCTGCAGGGAAGCAGTGGGCACCCACAGCCAGGGGTCTCGGTTTCCAGGTGGGAGGCAGGATGTGCTCACATGCAGGAAGGGTTCCAAACGCAGACCTCCCCCGACCCCGCCACCAGCCATGAATGGGAAGTGCCCGTGCCCACGCCGTTCTCAGGTTTTGAGAGGCAATGCCACCCTCCCTCATCAGCTGCCAGGCTCCAGCACATTCCATGCTTAACAGTGTGCTTTTAGAAATCATCTTATTCTGTGTCAAACCTACTTTCTTATTATCAGTTTAAAGAGCTTATTTGTGGCTGGCCTTCACATTTATAGCTTTTGGAGCCCTCTGTGAAGGCAGATGCAGCTCCACAGGCCGCAGCCTGGGAGATGACCAGAGGAGCCCTCGCCCTAGCTATCCCTGCAGCATCTTCAATCACAGCCCAGAAAACAATGGTATGATCAACTCTTCACTTTCCAATCCTTTGCTTCAAAGAGAGAGCCAGAGGCTGGGCATGGTGGCTCATGCCTGTAATCCCAGCCTTTGGGAGACTGAGGCAGGTGGATCACCTGAGGTCAGGAGTTCAATACCAGCCTGACCAACATGGCAAAATCCCGTCTCTACTAAAACTACAAAAATTATCCGGGCATGGTGGCGGGCACCTTAATCCCAGCTACTTGAGATGGTGAGGCAGGAGAATCCCTTGAACCCGGGAGTGGAGGTTGCAGTGAGCTGAGATCGAGCCATTGCATTGCAGCTCGGGCAGTAGAGTGAGAATCCATCTCAAAAACCAAAAAACAAAAATTAGCTGGGCACAGTGGCACATACCTGCAATCCCAGCTACCCAGGGGGCAGAAGCATGAGAATCACTTGAACCCAGGAGGCGGAGGTTGCAGTGAGTCAAGATCGCGCCACTGCACTCTAGCTTGGGTGACAGAGCTAGACTCCATCTAAAAAAAAAAACAGGCCGGGCGTGGTGGCTCACGCCTGTAATCCAACCACTTTGGAGGCCAAGACGGGCGGATCACCTAGGTCGGGAGTTCAAGACCAGCCTGACCAACATGGCGAAACCCCATCTTTATAAAAATAAAAATAATAAAATAATAAAAAAGAAAAAAAAAAAAGAAAAAGAAAAACAATGGGAGAGCCAGAGGTGCTGTGGCACCCACACAAGGTCAGCAGCCTCAAGCCCAGGCCAGGGCCCATGAAAAAGCAGGAGGGAGAGCAGGGCAGCGCTGTGCCCGTAGAACCTGCAGATCCCGCAAGGGCGGCCTCTGCTGGGACCTCAAACCCTCCATCTGCATCCAGCGCACGACGGCCACGGCACACGGCTGGGCAATGCTGCCAACAGGAAGAGGTCAACAGTGCCACCAGGGGCTAGGGTTCTGCTTTTGAAAAAAGAACCTTCCAGAGAAGGAGGCCCCACCCCTCTAGGATGCTGCTCCTGGGGGGTATGAGGAACTCACGTTGTCCCGGATGTTGATGTCGGAGCCCTTGGACAGCAGCAGCTTCACGAGGTCCACGTGTTTGTACTCTGTGGCCCAAATCATGGGCGTCCAGCCTCCATCATCCTGCCAGGGAAGAGAACAAAGCTGTCATCGCCTCAGGGACTGGCAACAACCAGAGTGATGAGGACTCCGCACCTCCCAGGCACCGTGCAGTGAGTCGAGATCGACAGTGCAGCGTCTCACTCAGGACCTGCAATGCGGCTCCCAGAGGCCACAGTTCGTCAGAGCACGGCCCCAGGGAGCTCCATGAGTGCGGGACAAAGGCAGAACCAGGACTGCGCTAGGCCCAGCCACCCTACCCGGCATCTGCTGCACTGTCAGCCTTGCGCCCTCCCAGTCGGGCAGCACTCACTAGGGATGCACCAACACAGCTGTGTGCACGAGTCTAACGACACCTCATAAGCCCAGGCCAGACCCGGCGCGCACCAGCAGCCTTGGCTGGAGGGAAGCCTGGGCCGTAGCAGGCTCTGCTCCTCCTTCAGGCTCCCATGGTGGCTCCACGCAGGAGAGCCAGGAACCCCATCAGAGCAGCAGCTGGGAACTGCAGGCAGGAGATGGACAGGCGGGTGGAGGGCTGGAGCTGGCCCTGTGCATGGAAGAGGATGCCGCGGAGGGCCCGGACTGGCCCTGTGGGTGGAAGAGGACGCCGCGGAGAGCCCGGACTGGCCCTGTGGGTGGAAGAGGACGCCGCGGAGGGCTGGAGCTGGCCCTGTGCGTGGAAGAGGACGCCGCGGAGGGCCCGGACTGGCCCTGTGGGTGGAAGGGGATGCCGCGGAGGGCTGGAGCTGGCCCTGTGGGTGGAAGAGGACACCGCGGAGGGCCCAGACTGGCCCTGTGGGTGGAAGAGGACGCCACAGAGAGCCCGGACTGGCCCTGTGGGTGGAAGGGGACGCCGCGGAGGGCTGGAGCTGGCCCTGTGGGTGGAAGAGGACGCCGCGGAGGGCCCGGACTGGCCCTGTGTGTGGAAGGGGACGCTCTGGAGAACAGGGTGGGACCAGGAACTGCAGGAGAACAGTGGCTTTCCCTGGCCATTCGCCAGGTGTGCTTAGGGAGGGGTGGCTGTACCTGGCAGTTGACATCCATCTGTCCATTTGAAAGCAGGTACTGGACCACTTCGTAGTGGCCTTTCTTGGCAGCCAGGTGCAAACACGTGGAGCCCTCTGCGTCCTGCAACAGAAATGCTACTGACTCAAGGAATCCACACCTGTGACCCTGGTGTGCCAGCCCCGAGTGCAAGATCAAGGAGGACCCGTCACCCGCCAAGGGGGTGTGCGACTGTCCTGCTCAAAGGACAAGGAAACCCAGGCTGAGGCAGTGGGGCCTTTTCCCAAGGGAACAGCCGAGATCCAAGCCGCGTGCAGCCCGGTGGCCCCGTGAGTGGTCGGCCCCCAGAACAGTGAAGACACTGTGAATGATTCCGTAACGGCTGTCCGTGTACCACTGAACTTAAAATAATAGATGGCAAGAAGCAGGAACACAAAGTGGGCCAGGCCCTCCCTGCAGTCCCAGAAAACGCCACAGGCTCTGCCCGCCTCTTGCTTCCTTTGCTGCTGGGCACATCTTTTTTTTCTTCTTCTCCTTTTTGAGATGGGGTCTTGCTGTATCACCTAGGCCGGAGTGCAGCGGTGCATCATAGCTCACTGCAGCCTCCAATTCCCAGGCTCAAGCGATCCTCATGCCTCAGCCTCCCAAGTATCTGGGACTATAGGTGTGCACCACCATGCCTAGCTAATATATGTTTTTCTTTTCTAGAGACAGGGTCTTGCTATACAGCCCAGGCTATTTTTGAACTCCTGGCCCCAAGCAATCGTGCCACCTCAATCTGGGAGTCACAGGCACCATGGCTGGGATTACAGGTGTGAGCCACCGTGCTTAGCTTGGGAGCACCTCCTCATTTCCTTTCAGCTCTCTTTCCCCAAGGAGACTAAATAGATCACACCAACCAAAGCATCTCAAAGCAAAAAAAAGACATGCAAGGCTGGAGGTCAGACTGAGACCCAGGAAGCTCCAAGAGAGGTGAGGAGCCAGTGCCATCTGCACCGCAGCACCATCCGTGCGTCCTGCACAGGGCTCTTCCTGCCTGCGCTCCCCGCCCAGGCTCACAGACACGTTCCACTGCTTTCTCCCTTCAGGTGTTTGCTTTGCTTTGCTCTCCTGCTCCTGTCTGTGTGTCACCATGTTCCTTCATGACCTTCCTCCCCCTATTTCCATGATTAGTGCCGCAGTCCTGGAGTTTAACACGGTCATCAGCTAGTGCTAATCAGCATACTCACCTTCCTCTAGGAAAGCCTGCACGCCCAATTCCTAAGCGACTGGTGTTCGGAATTGTAATTATTATTATTATCATTATTTTTATCATTTTTTTAAAGATGGGGTTTCACCATGATGACCAGGCTGGTCTTGAACTCCTGACCTCAGGTGATCCATCCACCTTGGCCTCCCAAACTGCTAGGATTACAGGCATGAGCCACCGCGCCCGGCCCCGGAATTGTAATTATTAAGACTACAAAAACATGTATGGTTGTTAAAGGTCTGCCTTAATTTTCAAGTGTCTTTAATTGCTGGAATAGGCAGCTGACGATTCCCCAACGGCTAGAAGACCGCCGCAGCATTCAGGACAGAAGCAGGTGCACCTGGCAGAGACCCTGGGCACCCTGGGCAAAGAGCGGGACTGCAGGTAAGGAAAGGCTTCTGCTGGGTTCAGTACAGCAGCTAGCTGTGAGGTCTGCAGGCACACAAACAAAAGCTCAAGACACTGGAGCCCACGCCTACCTACGGGACACCCCACACAGAGGCTGGTTTCATTTCCTGCCTCCTCCCCAGAGGTCATCCCTATCCCGAATTCATGACTTCCTGTTCCCGCGGATCTCTTGATACCTTTACTATCTATATCCATAAACGATGGTTTCACTAAATTATCTACATCACAGTGTATACCATCTGGAAACACCACAGACCTGCTTGGGCGGCCTGCAGCCTCCACACCCACCCCAGCAGTGAGGACCCTGCCTGCCACAGCCCTGCGCCCGGCGGTGAAAAGCCTGCCTGCCACAGCCCCCGCGCCCGCAGCCCCGCAGTGAGGACCCTGCCTGCTGCTCCTCGCATGGCCCTTGCCGGTCTTTTCCACCCGTGACATTGTGCAGATTTCAGTGACTATAAGACGGTCCCTTAGTCTTGGTTTTTCACTTGCTTCTTCTAGGTCATACGTACGTATTTCCTCTTCTGGGAACTCCACGTTTATGTTCTTTGCCCATTTTTCTGTGTGGTTTTATCTTATTTGTAGTTCTATTTTTGGATATTAATCTTTTGCTCATGTGTTGTGAAATCTTCTCAGTTTTTAGACTGCCTGTTCGTGTCCTTTGTGACCTTTGTTGAACAAAAATTCTTAAATTTTAATGCCCTTAACTTTCTCCATCTTTTTTGTGTCTTGCTTAAGAAATGCTTCCCACGCTGGATTCACAACGGCGGCCTCCCTGTGGCCTTCCAGGCTTCATGATTTGCCTGTCATTGGATTCTCGCGCTCACCACATGCATGCTTCTTCAGCCTGGCTGGCGTCTTGTGTTTGAAGCAGGAGCGCCGCAGGACACGGCTGGTTCTCGCCGTCTACGCCGTCAGACAAACTTCGGCCTTTTAAGAGGGCGAGTCTGCGGTGTAATTACTGACAGGGTGAGGTCTGGGTCCGTCACTCTGCTATTTGTTTTCTATTTATCCCATCTGGTACTTTCCCCTGCATTTTAGCTGCACAATTTTTCAGTATTACAATTTACTTCCTCTTTTTTCTTCCTGTAAATCTGTATTTGTTTCATTTTCTTGGTACTTTCTCCAGGGATTACAATGTTCATCTGTACCGGTCTTAGATCAACATTCCACCACCTCCCACAATACAACACTTTTACAGCAGTGTGATTCCACTTTCACACTGCGCTCCTTTGGGGACTTATTATCCGGTATTTCACAGCCGGTCTTCAAATAACATTGTTTCACTCAGTGTTGTCTTGTTTAACACTGATGATGTAAAAACAAACAAACAAAAACCATTCCCAGCCGGGGCCACTGTGGAGTCTGCAGGTCCTGCCCATGTCTGCGTGGGTTTTCTCTGGGTACCTGAATTTCACTCACATCCCAAAGACCAGCGTGTTAGATGAATTGGCGTGTCTATGCCGTCCCAGTCTGTGTGTGTGCGCGCCCTGCGATGGGGTGGCATCCTGGCCCAGGCTGCTTCCCGCCAGTGGACCTGAGTTGCCAGCATAGGCTCTGTCTACTCACAACCCTGACCTGGAATAACTGGGTAAATACTTATTTGTTTGTATTAATCTTTCTTAAATGTCTGAACCGCTCACATGTATTTCAGCATTTAATATTAGAAATACTTTAGTCTTGGCCGGGCATGGTGGCTCACACCTGTAAGCACTTTGGGAGGCTGAGGTGGGCAGATCATGGGGTCAGGAGTTCAAGACCAGCCTGGCCAGGATGGTGAAACCCCATCTCTACTAAAAACACAAAAATTAGCTGGGCGTGGAGGCAGGCACCTGTAATCCCAGCTACTCTGGAGGCTGAGGCAGATAATTAATTGAACCCAGGAGGTGGAGGTTGCGGTGAGCCGAGATCGCGCCACTGCACTGCAGCCTGGGTGACAGAGTGAGACTACTCTCGAAAAGAAAAGAAAGAAATACTCTGGTCTGGATTTAGAAGTTTGCTGATGTTTTTGTGACCAGAAATATGGTGTAAGAACTTCACTCTTGTTTAGATCAATCAGTCTGTGAACGGGCGTCAATGCTTGAAGAAGTCACATTTTCTAAGGACCTGTCAACTGTACTCAGTGCAGACTTGCTGTGCTTCTAAACGTGTATAATCTCTACTTTATGACAATGTTTTAGTTTAAATGGCCTCTTGCATTTTAGGAAATTTAAATAAGAAAAACGTCTTGGTATCTCCCTTCATTCCCAAAGGGCTAAGTTTTCCTCTTGGAAGCTTCAGGATTCCAAGCAAACTTATCTGCCTTTCGTGTTTTTTTTACCTGAACACATCTGATTTCACCCTCATTCTCTGAAGAATACTTCTACTGGATGCAGGATTCTGGGTTCACATTTTTGGCTTTGCTTCTTTCAGCACAATAAAAACTGCCTCCGTGGTTTCAGATGAGAAGTCAGTAATATTTCATGATGTCTGTCCAGACATTATGTCCTGCTTTTCCCTAGCTTTTTTTTTCTTTGAGATGGGGGTCTCACTCTGTCGCCCAGGCTGGAGTGCAGTGGCACCAATACAACTCACTGTAGCCTCAAACTCCTGGGCTCAAACGATGCTCCTGCCTCAGCCTCCCAAGGGGCTATGACTACAGGCAAGGGCCACCATGCCCAGCTAATGTTTTATTTCTTACAAAGGTGGGGTCTCACTGTGTTGTCCAGGCTGATCTCAAACTCCTCACCTCAAGCCATCCTTCTGCCTCAGCCTCCCAAAGCCTTAGCATTATAGAAGCAAGCCACTGAAGCTGGCCAAATGTTTATCTATTTTGATCAAGCACGTCTACTGCCAGAAATCTGTCCTAAAGAAGCCAAATGTGCAAATATTTAACTATACAAATGTTTATGGAAGCACTGTTTATAATAAAAATTGAAGGCTGGGTGTGGTGGCTCACATCTGTAATCCCAGCACTTTGGGAGGCCAAGGAGGGCGGATCACAAGGTCAAGAGACCACGACCATCCTGGCCAACATGGTGAAACCCCGTCTCTACTAAAAATACAAAAATTAGCTGGGTGTGGTGGCGTGCGGTGTAGTCCTGCCTACTGGTAGGGAGGCTGAGACAGGAGAATTGCTTGAACCCGGGAGGCGAAGGTTGCCGTGAACTGAGATTGCGCCACTGCCCTCCAGCCTGGCGACACAGTGAGACTTTGTCTCGAAAACAAAAATTAAAAAATAAAAGTTGAAAATAAGAAATATTAAATATACAAATTTGACTAAAAGTAAAATATGGTATCATAAATCAATACAGCCATTTAAGGAATGTTTTACAGAATAATATTTAATAACAGAAAATAGTGAAAGTTCAATGTGATATGAGGCAGGAGTTGAATTACTATGAGTGTGATCACTTTTTTGTTGGAAAAAATACGTATTCATATGAAAGACTAAGAATTTTAACTCTTTTGTTATGGTAATATATAACAAAATTTGCCATTTTAAACATTTTGAAGTGTACAGTTTCGTGGCATTCAACACATTCACAACGTTGCACAACCATCACGACTATTTCCACAACTTTTCATTCCCCAAAACAAAGCTCTGGAGTCACTAAGCAGTAATGTCCCCGGCGCAGGTCACCTCCAGTCTACTTTCTGTCTCTCCGAGCCTGATATTCTAGATGCTTCTATCGCTCAAATCGTACAGCGTTTGTTCTTGCGTCTGGTGGCTTCTCTCCCGCAGCGCAGTGTCCTCAAGGTCCATCTGGGCTCTTCATAGGTCAGAATCTGATTACTTTCTATGGCTGAGTAACATCCCATCATACGGATGGACCAGATGTGCCGACGCATTCATCCGCTGAGACGTCTAGGTTGTCTCTCTTCTTAACAGTGTTGTATGAAGATCTGTTTGTGTTCCTGGTTTCCATTTCTGTGGCATACACTCAGGAGTGGAATTGCTACAGATCACAGGGTAATCCTATGCTAAACTATCTGGGGAACCACCAGACTGGCTTCCACAATGGCTGCCGTGTTTTACATCCCCACCAGCAACGCGTGAGAGTTCCGATTTCACCACATCCTCTGAGGCACATCTCAGCGTGGCTCTGATTTGGCTTCCCTGGTGGCTGGTGACGCTGGACACGTTTTCAAGTGGGAAGTGGCCCTTGTGGGCCTTCCTTAGAGACATGGCTATTCAAGCCCTTTCTTTGCCCATTTCTGAACTGGGTTGTTGATTTTCTGTTGTTGTTGAGATGTACAACCTCTTTATATATTCTCGATAAAAACCTCTTATCAGAGAATCTTAAATACATTTTCTCACTCTGTAGCTTTTCGCTCTATTGGTAGTAATCTTTGATGTACAAAAGTTTATTTATTTTCCTCCATTTTAAAATCTTTTATTATTTTTATAAACCCTTGCATTGGGGACTGACTTTAGATCGCAGCGAGGGAGCTGCTCTGCCATCTGTGAAACCCCAACCTAGACGCAGGTCATCTACAGATGATTTAGTGCCAGGTTCCCAACTAACATGCATTGTGTGATAGCCGAGGGGGTGGCTGCCTTTCTGACTGCATATCATTTTCCAGGGCCAGAAGTTTTAAATTTTAATCAAATTTATCTGTTTCTTTGATTATGCTTTTGGTATCATATCCAAGAAATTACTGCCAAATCCAATGTCATAAAGCTTTCCTCCCAATGTCTTCTTCCAAGAGTCTTCTGGTTTCAGCACTTAAGTACAGACCTCTCCATCCATTTCCTTTTTCATCTTTTTGAAATAGAGTTTCGCTCTTGTTGCCCAGGCTGAAGTGTAATGGCGTGATCTGGGCTCACTGCAACCTCTGCCACCCAGGTTCAAGTGATTCTCCTGTCTCAGCCTCCCGAGTAGCTGGGATTACAGGCACCCACCACCATGCCCAGCTAATTTTTGTATTTTCAGTAGAGATGGGGTTTCACCATGTTGGCCAGGCTGGTCTTGAACTCCTGACCTCAAGTGATCCACCTGCCTCGGCCTCCCAATGTGCTGGGATTACAGGCGTTGCCGTGCCTGCCTGCATTTTCCATTAGTTTCTGAATATGGTGTGAGGTGAGGATCCAGCCTCACGCTTCTGCATGTGGGCATCCAACTGCCTCAGCACCATTTGTTGAAAATACTGTCTGTTTCCCATTGAATGGTCTTTGTAACCTCGACAAAAATCAGTGACCATACATGCAGCGGTTTATTTCTGGGCTTTTAATTTCATTCTACTGGTCTCCATTTCTGTCTTCATGCCAGTCCCACACTGTTTTCATTACTGTGGCCGTATATAGTAAGTTCTGAAATCAGCAAGTGTGAGTTCTCCACCTCTGTTCTTTTTCAAAATTGTTTGGCTGCTCCAGGTCTCTTAAGATTCTGTATAAACTTTAGAGCTTTTCTATATCTGTAAAATAAAGCTGTTAGGGCCAGGTGCAGTGGCTCACGCCTGTAATCGCAGAACTTTGGGAGGCTGAGGCAGGTGGATCACCTGAGATCAAGAGTTCGAGACCAGCCTGGCCAACATGGTGAAACCCCATCTCTACTAAAAATACCAAAAATAGCCAGGTGTGGTGGTGCACGCCTGTACTCTTAGCTACAAGGGAGGCTGAGGCAGGAGAATCACTTGAACAGGGGAGGTGGACGTTGCAGTGAGCCGAGATCGTGCCACTGCACTCCAGCCTGGGTGACAGAGTGAGATTCTGTCTCAAAAAAACAAAAAAGCTGTTACGATTTTAATAAGGGCTTCATGGAATCTGCAGACTGTGTTGGGTGGTGCTGCCATTTTCACTACATTAAGTCTTCTCATCTGTGAACACCAGATGTCTTTCTATTTACTTCGGTCTTTAATTTCTTTCAGCAACACCTGATAGTTTCCAACATATGAGTCTTTTGGCTTCTTTGTTAAATTTACTCCTAAGTATTTTATTCTTTTTGATGCTACTGTAAATGAAACTTTTCTTATTTTCTTTTTTGAATACTTCATTGAAAGTATAAAGAAATGCAACTGATTTTTTTGTTGCAACAAAATTATTTTTGTTAGCTAACAATATTTTCGTGTATTATTTAGGGTTATGTACATATAAGAACACGTCATCTGTGAACAGACACAATTTTACTTCTTCCTTTCCCATGTGAATGCTTTTGACTTTTTTTTTTTTTTCTGAGAGGTACTCTCACTATCGCCCAGGCTGGAGTGCAGTGGGCATAATCTCAGCTCACTGCAAACTCCACCTCCTGGATTCAAGTGCTTCTCCCTGCCTCAGCCTCCCGAGTAGCTGGGACTACAGACATGTGCCACCACGCCCGGGTAATTTCTGTATTTTTAGTAGAGATGGGGTTTCACTGTTAGGATGGTGTCAATCTCCTGGCCTTGGCCTCCCAAAGTGCACCTGGCCCCTTTGACTTTTTTTTCTTGCCTAATTGCTCTGGGTTGAAGACAGAGAGAGAGGAGTACACCATAAGGCAAACACCTTCCGCACAGCAACCCCCCCATTAGCTCATCTGTCTGCTGTCAGGCTCTGTAGAGAGTGAGTGCTCACTAGTGTTTTTTAATAATAAACCAGGTGACCAAGTGAGATGAAGGAACTATTTCTGGACAAATGGGTCAGTGTATGAAGGCACCCAGTCCTGGAGATGTTTCAGTAAGGATGTCCCTTGCTCAGCTTTCTGAGAAACATCTACACACAGTAGGATGGTGATTCTGACAGGTGAACATACCTTGGGATCCACCAGGGCCCCGGCCTTGATGAGGTACTTCACTGCTTCCAGATGGTTGTTTTCGGCTGCTTCCATCAACGGGGTCCTCTGGTCTTCTGAGCAGGTGTCAATATTGGCGCCCGCCTAGTGAAACAACAGGTCAGGTGTATGGGAGGGCACGGCAGCTACCGCCTGGTGGGGAAATGCCTTACAGGCTTCCACCCTCGAAGAAAGAGCTGCGTCATTTCAGTGACCAACGTCTGAGTTTTCTAAACATGTATTCAAAAACAAATTATTCTATCAAACCTTTAGTCTAAGCACAATATTTCTGCTAGATTTAATTCCACTTCTAAGGTAATTTGATAGAAAATCTTTGCAGCACAGGAGTGTGACAACACCTTTAGAGATGAGGAGGGTGGTGACAACCTTCCAAAGCAGACAAAGCAGGGAAGGGAGGGGCCCTCAGCAGAGAGGAGGCAGGAGGGAGGTGCCGGCTCACCCTGCCAGGCCCGCACAGCACCCTCTTGCTGTTGTAGTACTTGATAAACAGAAAAAAAACTGACTTCAGTAGTATCTATTTCCATTTTTCTGGATAAGTTGAGAAACTGGAAAGACTGCTTAACAGGCAGGCACACATTGGTAAATTTTCCTTTGTCTGAAACTTAAGAAGCCCCAACCTTAAAATTGGTTGTGTGCTAAAAGCAAATCAGCTGTTTAAACTTTTTTTCCATGAGGAATAACTTCTTAGATGACAAAGATCTAGTACTTCACTTATAAAATAAACATTATGAAAGAAGGTTGAAAATAGTATTGTTTTTACTATTAGTAATTAAAAAGCAAAAGTAACACAACTAAATAAGAAATGTTTAAACAGCCCTAGAATGCTCTATATGGAAAATGAGGCTAACTCGTAAAGGCTAAGAGAGGCAGAGAGGCCAGGTGTGGTGGCTCACACCTGTAATCCCAGCATGTTTAGAGGCCAAGGCAGGTGGATCATTTGAGGTCAGGGGTTTGAGACCAGCCTGGCCAACACAGTGAACCCCCCCGCCAATTAAAAATACAAAAATTGGCTGGGTGTGGTGGCAGGCACCTGTAGTCCCAGCTACTGGGGAGGCTGAGACAGGAGAGTTACCTGAACCCAGGAAGCGGAGGCTGCAGTGAGCCCAGATCGTGCCACAGCACTCTAGTCTGGGCAACAAGAGCAAAACTCAGTTTCAAAAAAAAAGCAAAAACAAAACAGAGGGGCAGAGAAAGAAAAGCTCAGGGGAACCTGACTGGAAGGAGCTGAGATTCACCAAACAGAACTCGGGGTCCAAAGAGCAAGGGTCAGAGGTAAAAGGCTGAGGCCTGGAGGTGCACAGCAGGGCAGGGACTCACAGGTGACTTCAAAAACCAAACCTCAAAGCCAAGGTCCGGAGCCAAACCTGAAGGTAAAGTAGCACCAGAATTCTACAGCAGCTAATTTTTAACACATAATAAGCTTCAAAAAACACACAAAATGGCCAGGCACGGTGGCTCATGCCTGTAATTCCCAACACCTTGGGAGGCTGAGGCGGGTGGATCACAAGGTCAGGAGTTCCAGACCAGCCTGGCCAATATGGTGAAACCCCAACTCTACTAAAAAAACAAACAAACAAAAATTAGCCGGGTGTGGTGGCGCATGCCTGTGACCCCAGCTACTCGGAGGCTGAGGTAGGAGATTGCTTGAAACCGGGAGGCGGAGGTTGCAGTGAGCCGAGATCGTGCCATTGCACTCCAGCCTGGGCGACAGAGTGAGAGCTGGTCTCAAAAAAACAAACACAAAACACACAAAACAAGGTAGAAAGAGAGGCCCGTGCTGTGCAGATTAGCTGCGGCTCTGCCTGAACCCTCAGCACACAGAGGCTGCTCCCTCAGCTCCCAAAAATCCCGGTAAAAGAACAAAGGGTGCGCCCACACAGGAGAGGCTGGCCTGCGCCAGCACCAGGCCGGCAGCGCGGAGACCCCGGTCTGCAAGGGCAGGAGGGGTGACAGCCTCCGGTGGAGCCCAGGGGGCGGATGGGGGTCGTTCCAGGAAGGACGGCTTGGGCAGTTCTCGGCAGCCCCTCGCAAACGGAAGCCTGCCACCTGTTCCCGGAGCGCGGAGCCCTCCCAGACACGCCTCGCACCCAGGACCCGGATAATCAGAAGGAAGTGACACCACCCATGAAGACACAGGGCACTGAAACAAAGTCCCAGAAACCTCTGGGACGGAAGAGAAGCGCGGAGCAAAAGGAAGAGTCGGAGCGAGACTCGCGCGGAGGCAACGCCAAGACACGGGTCCCGCCCCACATCCAGCTCCATCCTGGACCCCACGGACCCGCCTCCCACGCTCTCCATAAACCCTCACTGCAAGCGGGGCGGCTGGCACTGACCAACCCCGCACAGCCTGGGACTCCACGGCCGAAGCCGCCAGCCGCTCACCGTCCGCGAGGCTCCACCGGACGGCGCCCTTCCGAGGCTCGCGCACGCCCCGCCATCGGCGGGAAGGGCCTCACCCGCAGCCCGGCGCTGCCTGAGCTACCCATGGCGGTCCGCCTCCCAGGCACCGGCCCCGCAGCGACTCCCACTTGGAGCCCAGGAGGCACCGTGGCTCTCCCAGTCCCAGACGGGAGGAGAGAGAACCTGCAGCTCGGCAATACCCCTACACCTGCAACTCCAATACCTAAAAGCCCTCTATGCCTGCAAGACCCCTAAACCTGCGACCTCCTTACACCTGCAACTTCCCCCCACCTGTAACCTCCCTACTCATGCAAGATACCCTAAACCTGCAACCTCCCTGCACCTGCAAGGCCCCCTAAACCTGCAAGGCCCTTACACCTGCAACCTTCCGACATCTGCAAGGCCCTCTGCACCTGCAAGACACCCTACACCTACAAGCCTCCTATACCTGTAAGCCCCTATACCTGCAACTCCCCTACATGTGTGAGATGCCCTAAACCTGCAAGCCCCCTACACCTGCTGGGCTCTGACCGTCTCAGTGGTGCAGGCTGCACCCTCCTATAGGCGGAAACTGGCCCAGGTCACCCGTCAGCTCCAGGCCGTGTCTCCTTTTCCAGGGGAGATTCCGTCTGCCACCACCTTTCCTCCAACCCATGCTTTCTCGAGCAGGGCAGGCACACGGTGGAGCCCAGGGCCCAGCAGGCACAGTCGAGCACCTGAGGTCAGGCGGCCCCACCCAAGCCAGCCCCAAGCCAAGAGCACCTCTGGCTGGCCGACATGAGCCTCACCCTAGCTGAGGCACTGGCAGAAGGGGATGCCCATGAAGCCTTTGCCAAGGCCCTGAGCCCCCACTGCGTGCTACACGGCTGGCCCTACCAGCCGCTCCGTCCCCACCACCGCCCAGCAAGGGCTTCAGCATCAAGTCCCTGCTAGGGTACTCCAGGGAGGGGCATCCTGGCCAGGGCTGGTGCCACAGAGCCGTCCAGCTCCTACAGGCAGGTACAGGGTGCAGTGAGGAGGAGGCAGTGCCCATCCCACCCCTGCCCTCCTCTGAGAGGCCTCTGTGGCCCCTCTGCCCCCTTCCTGGCCCCATGAGAGTACAGGGGGGAGGCTTCCCAGGGGGCAGCCATAGGGCCCTTGACCATCTCGCCAGAGCCTAGGGCCTGGCCTCTCCACTTACTGCAGGGCACCTCAGTTCCTGAGGGGCTGTCCAGTGTGGGACACAGGGCCCGCCTCTGGGGGCAGCTGCCCACTTCCTACTTGTCTACACTCCCAATGTGGTAATGCCCTTGGCACCACCGCCCACCTCCTGTCCCGTGTCCACCGTCAACCAGCCCTGCCTACTGGGGGGTGGCCCCTGAAACCCAAGGGCCCCTAGGGCTGCTGTGGGATCTAGACGCCCTCTTCCAGGGGGTGCCACCCAACAAAAGCATCTACGGTGTTCGGGCCAGCCACCCT
>CAUYLG010062564.1:0-13715 GCA_963573385.1 Cacajao melanocephalus | reverse complement strand
TCACTTGTGCTTCCACTGTGGGTGGTCACAAGCTCTGTGCCCTTTGGTGTGGATCTCTCTGTTGGAGGACACAAGATGCCCTGCAACTCAGAGTCAGGCGTCATCCCTCACAGAGACGGCCATGTGGCCCAGATTCTATGCGCACCTACAAAACTGCTATTTCTGGCTTTTATAAGCAATCTCTGGCTGGGCTGGTGGCTCACACCTATAATCTCAGCACTTTGGAAGGCCTAAGTTGGCGGATGGCATGAGTCCAGGAGTTTGAGACCAGCCTGGGCAACGTGGTGAAACACGGTCTCTACAAAAAATTAAGAGGAAAAAAAAAAAAGATTACAGGTGGCTCACTCCTGTAATCCTAGCACTTTTGGAGGCCTAAGTGGGTGGATCACCTGAGGTCAGGAGTTCGAGACCAGCCTGGCCAATATGGTGAAACCCAGTCTCTACTAAAAATACAAAAATTAGCCAGGTGTGGTGGTATGCAGCTGTAGTCTCAGCTACTCAGGAGGCTGAGGCAGAAGAACCACTTGAACCCAGGATGTGGAGGTTGCAGTGAGCTGAGATCTGAGATTGCACCACTGCACTCCAGCCTGGGTGACAAAGTGAGACTCCATCTCAGAAAGAAAAAGGCAGGGCACTGTGGCTCATGCGTGTAATCCCAGCACTTTGGGAGGCCAAGGCAGGCAGATCATGAGATCAATAGATGAGACTGTCCTAGCCAACATGGTGAAACCTGTCTCTACTAAAAATACAAAAAATTAGTTGGGCATGGTGACATACATCTGTAGTCCCAGCTACTTGGGATGCTGAGACAGGAGAATTGCATGAACCTAAGAGGCAGATGTTGCAGTGAGCAGAGATGGTGCCACTGTACCACAGCCTGGTGACAGAGTGAGACTCTGTCCCCCCAAAAAGAAAAAATAAATAAAAAAGAGCCAAACATGGTGGTGCGTGACTGTAGTCCCAGCTGCTCCTCTGGAGGCTAAGGTGGGAGGATCACCTGAACCCCGGAGATGGAGGTTGCACTGAGCCTGGATTGCACCACTGCACTCCAGCCTGGGTGACACAGTGAGACTGTGTCCCCACAAAAAATAAAAAATCTGTCTTTATCTACAAGAGATACCTGCTGCCAAACTCATGAAGAGAAAATAATGCAACCGAATGTGTACTCTCAGAAACTTGAGAAAAGTGACCAGGCTCTCAGCCAGTGTTAATCTTGTACTGCAAAGCCCTGCAGTACCATCTGTGACATTTCTTCTATTGACTCAAAAAAAGAAGAGATGATTTTTTAAAAATTACTTTATACCATTCAAATCAACACATCAAGTGGTGCATTTAGAGGTGTTGGTGGAGGTCCCAGAGGCCATGTGACTAGAGGAGGGGGCTGAAGTCTGAGAGAACACTCAGGTGAAGGTTGAGTGTCGGTGAGACAGCAGGTCAGCCACGGGAAGGAGCTGGTTGAAGTGCTAGAGAAGACCTAGGGGAAGGAGGCGGCTGACGGCTGAGAGGCCGTGAGTAGATTATTTAGGTAATAGAGGAGACTCATTTGAAGGTGTTAACTAAGGGAAGCCACCAACGTAGAGAAGGTGGCCAAGGTTCCAGAGGCCATTAACTGGAAAAGTAGGCTGAGGTCCCAGAGGCCACACTGCTGGAGGAAGAAGATGAGGTCCCCCAGGACAGACAGCTGGAGCAGGTGGATAAGGTCCCCCAGGACAGACACCTGGATGAGGTGAATGGGGTCCCCCAGGACAGATAGCAGGATGAGGTGGTTGAAGTAAGTCAGGACAGACAGCTGGATGAGGTGGATAAAGTCCCATAGGAGATGCAGCTGGAGGAAGTGGTGGAGGTCCTACAAAACAAACAGCTGGAAGACATGAAGGAGGTCACAGAAGACACTCGATTGCTGGAGGGTCTGTGGTTTCCGAAGATCACCAGCTGGATAAGATGGTGGAGGTACCAGAGAGCACTTGACTAGGGGAGGTGATAGTGGTCTCAGAGAATCTTCACTTGGAGAAGGTGGTTGAGGTGGCACAGGACACTCGAGTGAAGTAGGTGATTGAAGTCCCAGAGGACACATGAGTGAAATAGGAGGTTGAGGTGCCAGAAAACACTCAAGTGGTGGAGTTGCCTGTGGTCTCAGAAAATCATTAGCTGAAGAAGGTGGTACAGGTAACAGATTAAACTCAGGTGGAGGTGTGTGTGGTCTCAGAAAATCTTCAGCTGGAGGTGGTGGTAGAGGTAACGAGTACACTTGGGTGGAGGTGTGTGTGGTCTCAGAAAATCATCAGCTTGAGATGGTAGAGGTATCAGAGGACACTTACGTTGAGGTGTGTTGGGTCTTAGAAAATCTTCAGCTGAAGACAGTGGTAGAGGTACTAGTGTCCACTCAGGTGCAAGTGTCTGTGGTCTCAGAAAATCATCAAGAAGGTGAAGAGATACCAGAAGACACTCTATTGAAACAGGTAGTTGAGGTTCCAGGGGACACTCAAAAGGTGGAGCTACCTATAATCTCAAAAAATTATCAGTTGGAGAAAGTGGTTGAGATCCCAGAGGACACTGGATAGATGGTGTGTGTGGTCTCAGAAAAGAGATGATGGTACAGGTACCAGAAGACACTGGAGTTGTGGTGTCTGTGGTCTCCAAAGATTATCATCTGGAGAAGGTGGTAGAGGTACCAGAAGACACTCGGGCGGAGTTGTGTATGGGCTCAGAAAATCATCGGCTGAGGAAGGTGGTACAGGTGCCAGAAGACATTCATGTGTAGGTGTCTATGGTCCCCCAAAATTATCAGCTGGAGAAGGTGGCTGAGGTCCTAGTGGACACTGGAGTCGAGGAGCTGTCAGAGGTCCTAGAACACCTTAAGCTGACGGGAATGGTTGAGCTCCCAGGTGACACCCAGATGGAGGAGATGGCCAGCAACCCATCAGTGTTCTTGAAGGGTCAGCCGTGATGTAGGGTGAGTAGGGCAATCCTGAGCAATGATGATGCTGTGCTGCAGCCATATAGACCTGCAGGCAGAAGGAGGAAATGTTTTGAAATACATTAATTTGACAGACAGAACCACCATCAACAACACAGGCTGCACCTTGTGCTGCTGCTGATAGTTTTTTGCACCTTTCCATTCTCCAGGTTTCAAAATAGCAGCATCGGTGTCATGAAGTCACCCTTCCACTAAGTACCACCGGCAGCTGGGGAGTGAAGAAAAGTCATTGGGACAAACTATTTTCTCCGCATGCCACTGTGTCTGTCTACAAATGTAGGCAGGCTGGGGGCCTGCCCCAGGGAAGACAGAGTCATAACGCAGTGAGGAAGAAGCATGAGACAAGCCTGGCCAGCATAGTGAAACTCTGTGTCTACTAAAAATACAAAAAGAAAAAATTTGCCAGGCATGGTGGCAGGCGTATATACTCCCAGCTACTTGGGAGGCTGAGGCAGGAGAATTGCTTGAACTCGGGGGTGGGGGGGTGGGGGGCAGAGGTTGCAATGAGCAAAAATCATGCCACTGCACTTCAGTCTGGGTAACAGCAAGGTTTTCAAAAAGAAAAGAAAGAAAGAAATCAATTGGAAAGTTTTAGGGTCACACTTCAAATGTTAGAGGAGTAACATTACATAGAAATTTAGCTTACTAAAGGAGTTATATAGTTCACAATAAACAATTTAAACAAGCAGAAAGAACAAAGGAAGTTCCAAAGCATGCTTTTCTTAAAGCAGATCTTATGGTACTGATTTATTGATCCATGAAGACAATGCCTGAAAATCTCTGGTCTCATCAGCACTTTTAGCTCCCATTCTAAAATGCTATTGTTACTTTTCTGAAATGAAAGAAAAATAAAGCCTTCATATTGACTCAGGGTGGGAAGTGGAGCTGGCCCATTTGCCTTGCAGGCTCATCTTCGCAGTTAAAAGTAACCAAGACATCAGGGTGGGGCAATGTCCACAGTCAGTGCAGGGGCCTGAGCTCCACCATTCACAGGGGACCAGCCAAGAGCCATTCAGCTAGGGCACCTGTGAAAAATGGGGTCCTGCCACCCAATGGGACAACTGTTCTCTTCATAAGTGCTTGGAACTGTTTCCAGGAAACATGACAATTACCCCACGTGAGCCCTCACCCCCAAAAGGAGAAGTGGGGTGTGTGGACTGTGCAGCAGAAATTAAGCGGCTGCCTTCACAGGAGCTCCGACTTCTCCAGAAAGGGTTCTCTAGGCCCAGGTGTTTCTGGGCCGGCTCCTCACTTATGTGTCTCTCTGGTACTTTCTTCTTTTTCCTCATTTCCCATCTAGAAGACAGAAAGAATTGACTTGAAGAAGAATTAAAACACCACATTCTTTACTAGACACTCAAAGCTTCATCTTAAAAAAAAGAATCCTTAAAAATGACCATCACAACTGGGTGAGGTGGCTCATGCCTGCAATCCCAGCACTTTCGGAGGCTGAGGTGGGTGGATCACCTGATTTCAGGAGTTTGAGAGCAGCCTGACCAACATGGAGAAACTCTGTCTTTACCAAAAATACAAAATTAGTCAGGCATAGTGGCACATGCTTTTAATTCCATCTACTCAGAAGCCTGAGGTAGAGAATTGCTTGAACCCAGGAGGTGGAGGTTGCAGTGAGCTGAGATTGCACCATTGCACTCCTTCTGAGTGACAGAGCCAGACCTCCACTCAAAAAGAAAAAAAATCCATCACAATGACCTACCTGTTCTGCTTGTAAGCAGCCTTCCTCTCTGCCATCTCCCTATCCAAGGCTTGAGCACAGCTGTGGGGAGAAAAACACATCCATCTCCTGACCTGGCTGACTATGCCCCAAAGCAAGGAAAATAAACAAACAAACAAACAAAATTTACCCAGTTGTCAAGAGCCTTTCTTGCAGAAGGGGCCATCTGAAAAAACCACTATGCCCAGCCTGAAAGAGCATCTTTCAAGTTCTTTCTAGAATTTGATTTTTCTGATTTTAACTCCCAGGTAATTTGTATTACCTGAGAGTGGTACATTAAAAAACATCCCCTCCCCAGGCATAGTGGCTCACACTTGTAACCCCAGGACTTTGAGAGGCTGAGGCAGGTGGATTGGGAGTTTGAGACCAGCCTGGCAAACATGGTGAAACCCCATCTCTGCTAAAAATACAAAAATTGGCTGGGTGTGGTGGTGACCACCTGTTGTTTCAGCTGCTGGGGGTTGGGGGGTGGGCTGAGGCAGGAGAATCATTTAAACCCAGGAGGCAGAGGTTGCAGTGAGCCAAGATCATACCATTATACTCCAGTGTGGGTGACAGAGCCAGACTCTGTCAAAAAAAAAAAAAAAAAAGAAAAGAAAGAAAGAAAGAAAACCTCCCCCAATTTATATTAACAATTCTCTGTTCAGGACTAAGTGAGGTAGAGACTGTTAAATGCAGCAGAGCATGGTGGCTCACACCTGTAATCCCAGCACTTTGGGAGGCTGAGGTGGGTGGATCACCTGAGTTCAGAGTTTGAGAACAGCCTGGCCAAAGTAGTGAAATGCCATCTCTACCCAGAATACAAAAATTAGTCTGGCATGGTGGTATATGCCTGTAATTCCGGTTACTTGGGAGGCTGGGGCAGGAGACTCACTGGATCATGGGAGGCAGAGGTTGCAGTGAGCTGAGATTGTGCCACTGCACTGAAGCCTGGGCCAGAGACTGAGACTCCGTTTCAAAAAAAAAAAAAAGGAGAGACTGTTAAATGTGCCTAGATATCTTCATAAGTCATGTATTTTCTGTTTTCTACATATCTTGAAAGGCAGGTACTCAATAAACACTTGAGGAATCAATGCATGTGAGCTCCTCAGCCACATTGTTTAGGTCCTATTCAGCCTCCACCACTTATGAGCTGAGTGATCTGGGCAAGGCAACTCACCTCTTTATGTCTCCGTTCTCTTCGCTATAAAATATAGGTAATAAGAATCCCTAGCTCCGTAGATTGTTGCCAAGGGTGAATGATTTGGCACATAGTAGGGCCTTTTTAAACATTAGCTGTGATGCTCTTCTTCCAAATCTTCCTTTTCAGAGCCACAGATGAGGCCATAGTGCCGCCTGGTGACCCTAGAGTGTAAGTACACATGATCGCCAATATGCTCTCTCTCCATCACAGGTCCCAGACTGGCTAGTTACCGCCTGGAGGTTTCTGCTGCATCTGCCTTCTCAGTGCTTAAGACTTTTGTATTTTCTTCCTCGCATTCCTGCAGATGGTGTTCGGGTTGCCGAACACAGCTGGGTGATCTGCCCTGTGAGGTAGCTGGAGAATGTTCCTTCCTTCTCAAGCTCTAGGCAGATGCCAGGGCTGGGGTGACCCATGCCCTCAAGTTTCTTGCTTTGGAGGGTCACATTTTCTGTTGGCAAGGAAGGCAAAGGTCACAGGAAGCCAGAGACCCAGGACCTCTCTGTGCAATGGGCCCAAACAATAAAGACCTGAACACTCTATACTAAAAGCCCAAGGCTCAGGTACTCCCCAGGGCTTCTTGCCTCATGGCCTCTGCTGAGGGAGGACGAATACTATGTTCTCCCAGAGCTTTGGGAGCTGGTAGCAAGCAGCCTCCCCAGCACAAAATCTCTTGGAAACCTCAAACTGTGTCTAAAACATTTATGCATATTTTTCATCCTATTTCCCATATGTAAGCATGTTTTAGAAAAAAACCCTCAATTTCCTAAATGTGCAAGAGAAATGGGTATTGTAGGACAATGTGGCTTTTTAAAACGTGTTATCATTTAGGCCGGGGATGGTGGCTCATGCCTGTAATCCCAGCACTTTGGGAGGGTGAGGTGGGCAGATCACCTGAGGTTGGGA
Source organism: Cacajao melanocephalus (assembly GCA_963573385.1). NCBI lineage: Eukaryota > Metazoa > Chordata > Mammalia > Primates > Pitheciidae > Cacajao > Cacajao melanocephalus. The sequence continues at coordinate 6,920 of CAUYLG010062564.1, read as the reverse complement.
GTTTAAGACCAGCCTGACCAACAAGGAGAAACCCCATGTCTACTAAAAATACAAAATTAGCCAGGTGTGGTGGCGCATCCCTGTAATCCCAGCTACTTGGGAGGCTGAGGCAGGAGAATCACTTAAACCTGAAAGGCAGATGTTGTGGTGAGCCAAGATTGCCCCATTGCACTTCAACCTGGGAAACAAGAGCAAAACTGTCTCAAATATATATATATATATATATCATATATATATATGATATATATATATATCATATATATATGGTTATTTAAAAATCTTCCCCATCCCCTTTCTGAACTTCAAGAATGACAAATACTTGTTCAACAAATATTATTAAATGCCTACTATGGGCCAGGTGCAGTGGCTCACATTTGTAATCCCAACACTTTAGGAGGCCAAGTCGGGTGAGTCATTTGAGGCCAGAGTTTGAGGTCAGCCTGGCCAACATGGTGAAATGCCATCAGTACTAAAAGTACAAATATTAGCTGGGCATGGTAGTGCACGCCTGTAATCCCAGCTACTAGGGAGGCTGAAGCAGGAGCCACTGCACTCCAGCCTGGGCAACAAAGCAAGACTCCATCTGTAAATTAATTAATTAATTAATTAAAATAAATAAATAAATAAATGCCTACTATATGCCAGCCATGATTCATGGTCTTGGGCTATAGCAGAGAACAAACTGACAGGGTTCCTCTCTTCTGTAACTTACGTTCTTATGAGATAATGATCAGGGTTAACATTAATTAAGCTGTTACTACATGTTAGTCACGGTGCAAAGTCATTCCCACACATTATTACACTTAAACCTGCTAGCAAGCTTAGAAAGGACATAGTTATTTTTCCCTGAAAAACAGTCTTGGACAGGCACGGTGGCTCACGCTTGTAATCCCAGCATTTTAGGGGGCCGAGGCAGGTGGATCACCTGAGGTCAGGAGTTGGAGACGAGCTTGGCCAACATGGTGAAACCCCGTCTCCACTAAAAATACAAAAATTAGCTAGGCGTAGTAACAGGTGCCTGTAATCCCAGGGCTCTGGTGGTTGAGGCAGGAGAATCACTTGAACCCAGGAGGAGGAGGTTGCAGTGAACCAAGATTGCGCCATGGCACTTCAGCCTAGGTGACAAGAGCAAAACTGTTTTCAAAACAAATAAACAAAAACAAACAAACAACAAAAAATTAAGTCTCAGAATGATGAAGCACTTTGTCCAATGTGACACAGCTAGTAAGTGTTGAGACCTTGCAGCCAGTCAAAGCTATCTCATTCTAAACGCCATGCTATGTGTTCTCTAGCCCATGGAGAATGATTTTAACACAGTCGATGACATTTCTACACAACAATATTCTTGTCTCAAGTCCAAGAGTGCCTCCTATACCACCTATAATACTGGCTTTCCGGTCAGTAAAGATGCCATTCTAATGTGTAATCAGGTGGCAAATGGAGATATGACCAAAGTCATCATGTGTGTACACCGATAACCCTGTACACACTCGTCCTGTGTTTGATTAAATTCAAGTCTTTGTTTTGATTACTGAGCAAAACTGAGTTTTAAAAGGGTTAAAGGTTTTTTTGTTTGTTTTTGAGACTGAGTCTCTCTCTGTTGCCCAGGTTGGAGTGCAGTGGCACAATCTCGGCTCACTGCAATCTCTGCCTCCCAGATTCAAGAGATCCTCATGCCTCAGCCTTCCTAGTAGCTGGGATTACAGGCATGCACCACCATGCCCGGCTAATTTTTGTATTTTTAGTAGAGGTGGGGTTTCACCATGTTAGCCAAAATGGTCTCGATCTCCTGACCTCGTGATCCACCCACCTTGTTCTCCTAAAGTGCTGGGATTACAGGCATCAGCCACCGTGCCCGGTCTGCATATTCTTTTAAAAATGACCTGTGATTCTGTTCTGATCAAGTGTTTTCAAACTTGGTATCTTTGATGGGTTTTGCCAGCATCAAAATCCTAAATCAAATATTTTTGGTTTAAAATTATCTTTGGGATTTTTCAGCTGTGTCTCTCAGGAGTCTAAAGAATGTATCTCTGATCTTGTAGAGATATTAAATGATTAGATTTATTTGGCAGGTTGTGTGGACGGGTATTGTCAAATGTGGTGATACGGCATGGGAGGGCATCGTCAGACAAGGTAACAGTAGATCTCATCTCAGTTATATTTATGGTTATATTGTGGATATACATGTTCCAGAAGTTATATAATTTATACAATTTTAATATGTTATGATTTACAATTTTGATCGTTATGCTAAATATTTGCTAAAGTCATATATGTATAAAGATGTTATTAATGGCTTGGCATGGTCGCTCATGCCTATAATCCCAGCACTTTGGGAGATTGAGGCAGGTGGATTAACTGAGGTCAAGGAGTTTGAGACCCACCTGACCAATATGGTGAAAACACATCTCTACTACATTTTTTTTTTTTGAATCAGGGTCTCACTCTGTCATCCAGGTAGGGGTGCCGTGGGGCAACTTCGGCTCATTGCAGCCTCAACCCACACCCCCATCCCAAGACCCCTGGGCTCAATCAGTCCTCCCCCCTCAGCCTCCCAAGTAGCTGGAACAACAGGCATGCACCACCACACCCGCCTAATTTTGTATATTTTTTGCAGAGACCAGAGCTCCCTATGTTGCTCAGGCTGGTCTCGAACTGCTGGTCTCAAGCAATCTTCCTGCCTCAGCCTGTCAAAATGTTGTGAGCCACCCCACCTGGGCAGAGTGAGGATGTTTTTGAGGACTGTGGTAAACAGCCTGCTCATATTTACATCCTGTATAATCCTCTTCCTTTGAGCATGGGCTGGACCTAGGGACTACTGGGACTCTTTTCTTTCTTTCTTTCTTTCTTTTTTTTTTTTTTTGAGACAGAGTTTTGCCTTCTAGGCCAGGCTGAAGTGCAATGGTGTGGTTTTGGCTCACTTCAACCTCTGCCTCCTGAGTTTAAGTGATTCTCCTGCCTCAGCTTCCCAAGTAGCTGGTATTACAGGCGTGTTCCACTACTTCCAGCTAATTTTTGTATTTTTAGTTGAGATGGTATTTCACCATATTGGTCAGGCTGGTCTTGAACTCCTGATCTCAGGTGATCCACTCACCTCAGCCTTCTAAAATTCTGGGATTACAGGCTTGAGCCATAGTTCCTTGCTGGACCTAGGTGCTATTTTCTAAGTAGCAATAGAATACCTAAAAGTGATGGGATGTCATTTGTGGTATTAGGTTACAAAAAAGGACTGTGATCTCTATTTTCTTTTTCTTTCTCTTCCTCTTTCTCCTCCCTAACCCTGGGGCAAGCCAGCTGCTTCTTATGAAGCAGTACAAGTGGACAGAAACTGAGGTCTCCAGCCAACAGACAGAGAGGACCTGAGGCCTGCCAGCAGCTGTGGAAGTGAGTTTGAAAGAGGATTGTGAAGCCTTGAGAGAGCTGTAGCCCTGGCTGACAGCTTGATTGTATCCTAATGAGAGCCTGAGCCGGAGGACACAGCTAACCTCACCCAGATTCCTAGCCCATTGAAACTGTGAGGGAAAAAAAGGGTATTGTTTATTAAGCTGCTAAGTTTGGGGAGATTTTTACCCAACAATAGGTAGTGAATACAAGGATATTGCTTATTACTCAAAATCACTATATGAAGCCCCTGAAAAATTGAAAGCTGCAACACGGGAAACACTGAGAGTCTCCAAGAACACTGTGTTTCTTCTTAGAAACAGTGAGAAAAGCACATACATGTGTTTTCCTTTTAGTTTTGGTTACCAGGAAGCTCAGAGCCAATGTATGACCCAATTTTAATAACTGTGTAAGCCCCTATGACTGGCTTATCTGTGTTCTTATTCCTGGCCTTTCACTTTATTCTGACTTTTCTCTCTCTCTCTCTTTTTTTGTTTTGAAACAAAAACAGAGTTTCGCTCTTGTTGCCCAGGCTGGAGTGCGGTGGTGCAGCTCACTGTAAACTCGGCCTCCCGGGTTCAAGGGATTCTCCTGCCTCAGCCTCCCGAGTAGTAGCTGGGATGACAGTCATGCATCACCACGCCTGGCTAATTTTGTATTTTTAGTAGAGACAGTGTTTCTCCATGTTGATCAGACTGGTCTTGAACTCCCGACCTCAGGTGATCTGCATGCCTTCGCCTCCCAACGTGCTGGGATTACAGGCGTGAGCCACTACGCCTGGGCCTGACTTTTCCTTTTCTTCGTACTGATTTTATTAGCTCATCTATGTTTTTCTGTATGATATGGATTATGGTAAGGCACCTCAAATTCAGCTTACAGAGAAGCAAGGCATTCGCAAATTTTTATTTTTTTTAATTCCACCAAACATTTAAATAACTAGTACCAATCCTATAATTTTTTTTTAAGACTCTTACTCTATGGCCCAGGATGGAGTGCAGTGGTGCAATTTTGGCTCACTGCAACCTCCACCTCCCGGGTTCAAGTGATTCTCGTGCCTCAGCCTCCCAAGTAGCTGGGATTACAGGCGCACACCACCATGCCTGGCTAATTTTTTACTTTATTTTATTTTTTTTAGTAGAGGTGGGGGTTTCACCATGTAGGCCAGGCTAGTCTCTAACTCCTGACCTCAAGTGATCCACCGGCCTTAGCCTCCCAAAGTGTTGGGATTGCAGGCATGAGCCACTGTGCCAGGCCCATAAGTCATTTTTGAAAAATAGTTTTTTAATTTAAAACATAGTTTTGCACATTTAAAAAAAAAGTTTTGCACAGGTTGAACACAAAGTGCCTGGAGGTAGTGGTGGGAAGATCAGGTCACAGGAGGGTGGCTCAGAAGCCTCAAGCATTGGCCAGAAGTGATTTGGATTGTGTCAGAAATATCAAGTGATAACGACGAAAAAGGGAAAAAGGATGGCAACCAGTTGCCATCCCAGAGGGAGGGGGCTGAGGGTTCACCCAGCCACCCACAGTGGGATCCTTGCTAAGTGATCCTGGCAACTGCTCCCCTAAGTCCCTCCCACCCAGTCCTGCCCCTCACTCTGGGCCCCACCCTCATCCTGGGCCCCGCCCTTCACGCGCACCGCAACGCCCCGCCTCAGTCTCTGCCAGCTAATTCGGCTTCCGGAGGGTTGCACGCACAGCCCCCTTCTTCCGTGCCCCTGCACGCTTTGCCCGCTCTGCCCGCCTCGTTTCTAGGCGGTTGGGCTGCGCCTGTTGGGGTGGGGTCCAGAGCAAGCGATGGAGCTAAAGAGGCGCCGCGGCTGTGTCGGGCTGACTGACAGCAGCAGCTGAGGTGGAGGCGGAAGGAGGCGGTGGCGGCAGAGGGGTAAGATGGCGGCTCTCGTCCTCCTGAGAGTGTCGGTGCTGTGGTGGGAGCGGGTGGCCCGGTAGGCTGTGTGCGCGGCTGGGATCCTGCTCTCCATCTGTGCCTACCACGTGGAGCGGGAGTGGGAGCGGGACCCTGAGCACCCGGCCCTCTGCGACCTGGGGCCCTGGGTGAGGTGCTTCACCGTCCTTGCCTCCAGGTAGCCGTTGAAGTGTGGGCCGGGAGCAGCCGCGCAGGGCAATGGTGGAGGCTCGGGGTGGGGAGCTCGCGGCGGGAGCTCAGGCCTGGGCCACCAGGGACCTGGCCACGGGGAACGGACGGGGGCGGGCTGGGGCGGGCGGGGCAGTGGCAGCTGGGCGCTCCTGACCCAGGGGCGGCCCAAACCCAGGCCGCGCAGCAGAGGTGGCGGGGCCGCGAGGCCGCCAAGGAGGGATGAGGTGACAGAGTGCAGCCCGGAGGCCGGGGCGGGCGGGGGCGGCGCTGGGCTGGAGAGCGAGGGTCTGAGGAGGGTGGGTCCCGGCCAGCCTGACAGGTTTCCAGGTTCTCGGGAGGCGGGCCGGGGTGTGGGACCCTGTCCGCCGCACCCACGAGGCCAGCGGCCACCTCTTGTCCCCCATCGCTGCAGGCGAAGCTTTGGAGCCTGCGCAGACTCAGGGGGGTTGCATTTCCCAGTGTGTTTCTGGTCAGGCCTCTTTGTACTCCAGCGGTAGTGAGAATTTGCAGACTTACTGGGACGGTTACATTTATGGGCAAACACGAGTTTGACCCTACCGTGGGAGAAGATACCAGTACTTAACATATCTGATTTCTTGGATTTCTCCTCGTCTATTTCAGTGTGGCAAGAGGGGGAAATGGTCTCAGTTTGGGTCTGAGTTTAAGCTTCATTGGAGTAAAGGACATATGTGTATGGTGGTGTTTTAGGCACTGGGATGACTTTTAAAAGTTGTTGCTTACTAGTATAATAGGATACCCACACAACTGATTAAAAACACACACTTTGCTAAACTTGGGTGATTGGTTTGTGTTACTAATAATTTTAGTTTTTTTTTTAAATATTGTAATTGGTTTGTCTGTTACATTTTTTACGCATTAAATTTTCCTAGGCAGGTTACTTTGAAAAAGGGAGGAATTTACATTTTAAAGGTTGGTGCTGTTTTTTTTTTTTTTTTTTTAATGGGGGGTTATTACAAACATAACAGAATTTGAAGGCATGATTTCAGAATTGATAGTTTACGATTTTAATAGAGACTGTCTAGTATTTAGATGTTCGTTAACATGTTTGTTAACAGTCACATTTGAGCAATTTTTTTCCTCTCCTGTTGATTGGTAAATTGGTATGTAGACAGAAATGTATAACTCACTAGTTTATTTTGACTCACATATTGTGGATTACATGAACAAGGTAGCACTGGAGTTTGTCTTGTTATTGGTTACAAACTTCAGGGTGCAGATCTTTCCACTTAGCCTTCTAATGGACCAGATACTGTATCTCATTTGCTCTTAAACCAAAATCCTGTAGCTTTTTACAGGGGAAATAATTATCACATGGCCAAATGAAACATTTTGAAAATGCATTTAAAATGTAGGTATTAGTTTACAGGGGAAAATACATAGATGTGACAAAAAGCTCACATTTGTTGGTGGTGGTTATTCCGAA